>JASTWF010000042.1:2406754-2522418 GCA_030390025.1 Squalus acanthias
CTCTCCCTCCCACCTTTCTCTCTACCCCCACCTGTCCTCTACCCTCACAGCTGTCTCTACCCCCTCCACCAGTCTCTCTCCCTCCCACCTGTCTCTTTCCCCCACCTGTCTCTCCCCACCACTGACTCTCTCCCCCCACCTTTCTCTCCCACCCACCTGTCTCTCTCCCCCCACCTTTCTCTCCCCCACCTGTCTCTCACCCCCACCTGTCTCTCTCCCCGACCTGTCTCTCTCTCCCACCTGTCTCTCTCCCCCCACCTTTCTCTCCCCCACCTGTCTCTCCCCCCCACCTGTCTCACTCCCCACCTGTCTCTCTCCCCCACCTGACTCTCTCCCCCACCTGTCTCTCTCCACCACCTATCTCTCCCCCCACCTGTCTCTCTCCCCCCACCTTTCTCTCACCCACCTGTCTATCTCCCCCCTTGTCTCTCCCCCCCACCTGTCTCTCTCCCCCCACCTTTCTCTCTCATCCCCACCTGTCTCTCTCCCCCAACCTTTCTCTCCCTCCCCACCTGTCTCCCCCCAACTTTCTCTCCCCCACCTGTCTCTCTCTCCCCCACCTGTCTCTCTCCCCACCTGTCTCTCTCCCCCACCTGTCTCTCTCCCCCTCCTGTCTCTCTCCCCCCACCTGTCTCTCTCATCCCCACCTGTCTCTCTCCCCCCACCTGTCTCTCTCCCCCCACCTGTCTCTCTCCCCCCCACCTGGCTCTCTTCCCATGCCCCCCACCTGTCACTCCCCCCCGCCTGTCTCTCTCACCCCCACCAGTCTCTCATACCCCCACCTGTCTCACCCCCACCTGTCTCTCTCCAGACCTGTCTCTCTCCCCACCTGTCTCTCTCCCCCCACCAGTCTCTCTCCCCAACCAGTTTCTCTCCCCACCTGTCTCTCTCTCCCCACCTGTCTCTCTCCCCCCAACCTGTCTCTCTGCCCCACCAGTCTCTCCCCCCACCTGTCTCTCTCCCCCACCTGTCTCTCTCTCCCCGACCTGTCTCTCTCTCCCCACCTGTCTCTCTCCCCCCACCTGTCTCACTCTCCCCACCTGTTTCTCCCCCCCCACATGTCTATCCCTGATCTGTCTCTCTCCCCCACCTGTCTCTCTCCCCCACCTGTCTCTCACCCCACCACCTGTCTCTCTCCCCACCTGTCTCTCCCCCCACCTGTCTCTCTCCCCCCACCTGTCTCTCTCCCCCACCTGTCTCTCTCCCACCCACCTGTCTCTCTCCCCCACTTGTCTCTTTCCCCACCTGTCTCTCTCCTCCCCACCTGTCTCTCCCCCCCACCTGTTTCTCCCCACACCTGTCTCTCCCCCCCACCTGTCTCTCTCCCCACCTGTCTCTCCCCCCACCTGTCTCTCTCCCCCCACCTGTCTCTCTCCCCCACCTGTCTCTCTCCCCACCTGTCTCTCCCCCCACCTGTCTCTCTCCCCCCGCCTGTCTCTCCCCCCCACCTGTCTCTCTCCCCACCTGTCTCTCCCCCCACCTGTCTCTCTCCCCCCACCTGTCTCTCTCCCCCACCTGTCTCTCTCCCACCCACCTGTCTCTCTCCCCCACTTGTCTCTTTCCCCACCTGTCTCTCTCCTCCCCACCTGTCTCTCTCCCCCACCTGTCTCTCACCCTCCTGTCTCTCCCCCCACCGGTCTCTCTCCCCCGACCTGTCTCTCTCTCCCCCACCTGGATCTCTCCCCCACCTGTCTCTCTCCCCACCTGTCTCTCCCCCCACCTGTCTCTCTCCCCCCATCTGTCTCTCCCCCCACCTGTCTCTTTCCTCCCCACCTGTATCTCTCCCCCACCTGTCTCTTCCCCCACCTGTCTCTCCCCACCTCTCTCTCTCCCCCTCAACTGTCTCTCTCCCCGCAAATGTATCTCTCCCCCCACCTGTCTCTCTGCCTCCACCTGTCACTCCCCCCCACCTGTCTCTCTCCCCCCAACTCTCTCTCTCCCCCCCAACCTGTCTCTCTCCCCCCACCTGTCACTCCCCCCGCACCTGTCTCTCTCCCCCCACCTGTCTCTCTCCCCCACTTGTCACTCCCCCTGCACCTGTCTCTCTCCCCTCAAATGTCTCTCTCTCCACCACCTGTCTCTCTCCCCCCATCTGTCACTCCCCCGCAAATGTATCTCTGCCTCCCCCTGTCTCTCTCCCCACCTGTCTCTCTGCCCCCACCTGTCATTCCCCCTCACCTGACTCTCTCCCCCCAACTCTCTCTCTCCCCCCAACCTGTCTCTCTCCCCCCACCTGTCACTCACCCAGCACCTGTCTCTCTCCCCCCACCTGTCTCTCTCCCCCCAACCTATCTCTCTCCCCCATCTGTCTCTCTCCCCCCACCTGTCTCTCTCTACCCCACCTGTCTCTCCCCCACCTGTCTCTCTCTCCCCCACCTGTCTCTCTCCCCATCTGTCTCTCTCTCCGCCACCTGTCTCTCCCCCCACATGACTGAGAGACACCAGTCAGTGTACCGATATGTCCCTGAGAGAGAGGGACTGAGTGACACCAGTCAGTGTACAGATATCTCCCTGAGAGAGAGGGACTGAGAGACACCAGTCAGTGCACAGATATCTCACTGAGAGAGAGGGACTGGGAGAAACCAGTCAGTGTACAGATATCTCCCTGAGAGAGAGGGATTGAGAGATACCAGTCAGTGTACAGATATCTCCCTGAGAGAGAGGGATTGAGAGATACCAGTCAGTGTACAGATATCGCCCTGAGAGAGAGGGACTGAGAGACACCAGTCAGTGCACAGCTATCTCACTGAGAGAGAGGGATTGAGAAATACCAGTCAGTGTATAGATATATCTCACTGAGAGAGGGGAGACTGAGATAAACCAGTCAGCGTACAGATATCTCCCTAGGAGAGAGGGACTGAGAGACCCCAGTCAGTGTACAGATATCTCCCTGGGAGAGAGGGGACTGAGAAACACCAGTCAGTGTATATCTATCTCCCTGATAGAGACGGGACTGAGAGACACCAGCCAGTGTCCAGATATCTCCCTGAGAGAGATGGGATTGAGAGACACCAGTCAGTGTCCAGATATCTCACTGAGAGAGAGGGATTGAGAAATACCAGTCAGTGTACAGATATCTCCCTGAGAGAGAGGGACTGAGAGACACCAGTCAGTGCACAGCTATCTCACTGAGAGAGATGGATTGAGAAATACCAGTCAGTGTATAGATATCTCACTGAGAGAAGGGAGACCGAGATAAACCAGTCAGTGTACAGATATCTCCCTAGGAGAGTGGGACTGAGAGACCCCAGTCAGTGTACAGTTATCTCCCTTGGAGAGAGGGGGCTGAGAAACACCAGCCAGTGTCCAGATATCTCCCTGAGAGAGACGGGACTGAGAGACACCAGTCAGTGTACATATATCTCCCAAAGAAATCGGGATGGAGTGACATCAGTTTGTGTACAGTTATCTCCATGAGAGAGAGTGACTGAGACACACCAGACAGTTTAAAGATATCTCCCTGAGGGAGCAGGGATTGAGAGACACCAGTCAGTGTACAGATATCTCCCTTGGAGAGAGGGACTGAGAGACCCCAGTCAGTGTACAGATATCTCCCTGGGAGAGAGGGGACTGAGAAACACCAGTCAGTGTATATCTATCTCCCTGATAGAGACGGGACTGAGAGACACCAGCCAGTGTCCAGATATCTCCCTGAGAGAGATGGGATTGAGAGACACCAGTCAGTGTCCAGATATCTCACTGAGAGAGAGGGATTGAGAAATACCAGTCAGTGTACAGATATCTCCCTGAGAGAGAGGGACTGAGAGACACCAGTCAGTGCACAGCTATCTCACTGAGAGAGAGGGATTGAGAAATACCAGTCAGTGTATAGATATCTCACTGAGAGAAGGGAGACCGAGATAAACCAGTCAGTGTACAGATATCTCCCTAGGAGAGAGGGACTGAGAGACCCCAGTCAGTGTACAGTTATCTCCCTTGGAGAGAGGGGGCTGAGAAACACCAGCCAGTGTCCAGATATCTCCCTGAGAGAGACGGGACTGAGAGACACCAGTCAGTGTACATATATCTCCCAAAGAAATCGGGATGGAGTGACATCAGTTTGTGTACAGTTATCTCCATGAGAGAGAGTGACTGAGACACACCAGACAGTTTAAAGATATCTCCCTGAGGGAGCAGGGATTGAGAGACACCAGTCAGTGTACAGAGAGAGCTCACTGAGTGAGAGACGGGACTGAGAGACACCGGTCAGTGTCCAGATATCTCCCTGACCGAGTTGGACAGAGACACCAGTCAGTTTACAGATGTCTCCCTGATTAAGCAGGACTGAGCAACACCAGTCAGTTTAGAAATGTCTCCCAGAGTGAGAAGTGGCTGAGAGTCACCAGTTAATGTACAGATATCTCCCTGAGAGTGAGAGACTGAGAGACACAAGTCACAGTACAGATATCTCGCTGAGGGAGAGGGACTGTGCGACACCAGTCAATGTACAGATATCTCCCTGAGAGAGAGGGTCTGAGAGACACCAGTCAGTGTACAGATATCTCCCTGAGAGTGAGGGGGCTGGGAAACAATAGTCAGTGTCCAGATATCTCCCTGAGATGGAGGGACCGAGAGAAACCAGTCAGTGTACAGATATCTCACTTTGGAAGAGTGACTGAGAAACACCATTCATTGCACAGATATTTCCCTGAGAGAGAGGGACTGAGAGACACCGGTCAGTGTGCAGATATCGCCCAGAGATAGAGGAACTGGGAGATACCAGTCAGTGTAAAGTTATCTCCCTGGGAGAGAGGGACTGAGAGACACCAGTCTGTGTACAGATATCTCCCAGAAGGAGAGGTGACTGAGAGACACAATCAGTTTACCGATAGCTCCCTGAGGGAGTGGGGACTGTGAGAAACCAGTCAATGTATAGATATCTCCGTGGGAGAGAGGGACTAATAGACACCAGTCAGTGTACAGATATCTCCCTGAGGGAGAGGGACTGAGAGACACCAGTCAGTGTACAGATATCTCACTGAGAGATTAGGGACTCATAGACTCCAGTGAGTGTGCAGATATCTCCCAGTGTGAGGGGGAATGAGAGACACCAGTCAGTGTACAGATATCTCCCAGAGTGAGGGTGATGAGAGACACCAGTCAGTTTACAGATATCTCCGTGGGAGAGACGGACTAAGTGACACAAGTCAGTGTACAGATATCTCCCTGAGGGAGAGGGGATTGAGAGACACCAGTCAGTGTACAGATATCTCCCTGAGGGAGAGGGGACTGAGAGACACCAGTCAGTGTACAGATATCTCCCTGAGAGAGAGGGACTGAGAGACACCCGTCAGTGTGCAGATATCTCCCTGAGAGTGAGGGACTGAGAGACAACCGTCAGAGTACAGATATCTCCCTGAGAGGGACTGAGAGACTCCAGTTAGTGTACAGATATCTCCCTGAGAGTAAGGGACTGGGAGACACCAGTCACTGTACAGATATCTCGCTAAGGGAGAGGGTCTGTGAGACACCAGTCAATGTCCAGATATCTCTCTGAGAGAGAGAGGGTCTGAGAGACACCAGTCACTGTACAGATATCTCCCTGAAAGAGAGGGAACTGAGAGACATTGGGGAGACCAAACTCAGATTGGGTGACCGCTTTGCGGAACACCTCCGTTCAGTCGGGAAGGGTGACCCCGAGCTTCCGGTCGCTTGTCATTTTAATTCACCCCTCCACGCTCACTCAGACCTCACCGTCCTCGGCCTCTTGCATTGTTCCACGGAAGCGCAGCATAAGCTCCAGGAACAGCACCTCATCTTCCGTTTAGGCACTTTACAGCCTTCCGGACTCAATATCGAGTTCAACAATTTCAGATCATAACCCCGGCCCCTACCACATATATATACATTTTATCCACTCTTTTGGTCCGTGCCTTTTTCCTTTTTTTCTCTCTCTCCCCCCACGGCAGCTGTCTCTGATTCTGCTAGCATTTCACACCTTACCTTTTGTTTCTCAACCTGTCCCATTACCATCTCGTCTTGCCTTGAGCATCTCTCAATGTCTCTACTCACTAAAGACCAACCCTTTTGTTCTTTTATTCCTCCCCCCAGCCTCCCCCTTGCATTTTTATCTGTTTATTTCTTGCTCTTTCAGTTCCGACGAAGGGTTTCGACCTGAAACGTTAACTCTCTTTCTCTCTCCACGGATGCTGCCTGGCCTGCTGAGTTTTTCCAGCGTTTTCTGTTGTTATTTCGGATTTCCAGCATCCGCAGTATTTTGCTATTGTACAGATATCCCTGAGAGAGAGGGACTGAGAGACACCAGTCAGTGCACAGATATCTCCCTGAGAGAGAGGGACTGAGAGACACCAGTCAGTGCACAGATATCTCCCTGAGAGAGAGGGATTGAGAGATACCAGTCAGTGTACAGATATCTCCCTGAGAGAGAGGGATTGAGAGATACCAGTCAGTGTACAGATATCGCCCTGAGAGAGAGGGACTGAGAGACAACAGTCAGTGCACAGCTATCTCCTGAGAGAGAGGGATTGAGAGACACCAGTCAGTGTCCAGATATCTCACTGAGAGAGAGGGATTGAGAGATACCAGTCAGTGTATAGATATCTCACTGAGAGAGGGGAGACTGAGATAAACCAGTCAGCGTACATATATCTCCCTAGGAGAGGGGGACTGAGAGACCCCAGTCAGTGTACAGATATCTCCCTGGGAGAGAGGGGGCTGAGAAACACCAGTCAGTGTATAGCTATCTCCCTGATAGAGACGGGACTGAGAGACAAGAGGCAGTGTACAGATATCTCCCTGAGAGAGACGGGACTGAGAGACACCAGTCAGTGTACATATATCTCCCAAAGAAATAGGGATGGAGTGACATCAGTTTGTGTAAAGTTATCTCCATGAGAGAGAGTGACTGAGACACATCAGACAGTTTAAAGATATCTCCCTGAGGGAGCAGGGATGAGAGACACCAGTCAGTGTACAGAGATAGCTCACTGAGTGAGAGACGGGACTGAGAGACACCGGTCAGTGTCCAGATATCTCCCTGACCGAGATGGACAGAGACACCAGTCAGTTTACAGATGTCTCCCTGATTAAGCAGGACTGAGCAACACCAGTCAGTTTAGAAATGTCTCCCAGAGTGAGAAGTGGCTGAGAGTCACCAGTTAATGTACAGATATCTCCCTGAGAGTGAGAGACTGAGAGACACAAGTCAGTGTACAGATATCTCCCTGAGAGAGAGGGTCTGAGAGACACCAGTCAGTGTACAGATATCTCCCTGAGATGGAGGGGCTGAGAGAAACCAGTCAGTGTAGAGATATCTCACTTTGGAAGAGTGACTGAGAAACACCATTCATTGCAGAGATATTTCCCTGAGAAAGAGGGACTGAGAGACACCGGTCAGTGTGCAGATATCGCCCAGAGATAGAGGAACTGGGAGATACCAGTCAGTGTAAAGTTATCTCCCTGGGAGAGAGGGACTGAGAGACACCAGTCTGTGTACAGATATCTCCCTGAAGGAGAGGTGACTGAGAGACACAATCAGTTTACCGATAGCTCCCTGAGGGAGTGGGGACTGTGAGAAACCAGTCAATATATAGATATCTCCGTGGGAGAGAGGGACTAAGAGACACCAGTCAGTGTACAGATATCTCCCTGAGAGAGGGACTGAGAGACACCCGTCAGTGTGCAGATATCTCCCTGAGAGTGAGGGACTGAGAGACAACCGTCAGAGTACAGATATCTCCCTGAGAGGGACTGAGAGACTCCAATTAGTGTACAGATATCTCCCTGAGAGTGAGGGACTGGGAGACACCAGTCACTGCACAGATATCTCGCTAAGGGAGAGGGTCTGTGAGACAGCAGTCAATGTCCAGATATCTCTCTGAGAGAGAGAGGGTCTGAGAGACACCAGTCACTGTACAGATATCTCCCTGAAAGAGAGGGAACTGAGAGACACCAGTCAGTGTACAGATATCTCCGAGAGAGAGAGGGACTGAGAGACACCAGTCAGTGTACAAATATCTCACTTTGGGAGAGGGACTGAGAAACACCAGTCAGTGCACAGATATGTCACTGAGAGAGAGGGACTGAGAGACACCAGTCAGTGAACATATATCTCCCAAAGAAAAAGGAACTGAGAGACATCAGTCAGTGTAAATTTATCTCCCTGAGGGAGAGGGACTAAGAGACACCAGTCAGTGTACAGATATCTCCCTGAGAGAGAGAGAGGAACTGAGAGACACCAGTTATTGTCCAGATATCTCCCTGAGAGAGAGGGACTGAGAGACACCCGTCAGTGTAGAGATATCTCCCTGAGAGAGGGACTGAGAGACACCCGTCAGTGTACAGATATCTCCCTGAGAGTGAGGGACTGAGAGACAACCGTCAGTGTACACATATCTCCCTGAGAGAGAGGGACTGAGAGACTCCAGTTTGTGTACAGATATCTCCCTGAGAGTGAGGGACTGAGAGACACCAGTCACTGTACAGATATCTCGCTGAGGGAGAGGATCTGTGAGACACCAGTCAATGTCCAGATATCTCTCTGACAGAGAGAGGGTCTGAGAGACACCAGTCACTGTACAGATATCTCCCTGAAAGAGAGGGGTCTGAGAGACACCAGTCAGTGTACAGATATCTCCGAGAGAGAGAGGGACTGAGAGACATCAGTCAGTTTACAGATATCTCCCTGAGAGAGAGGGGACTGAGAGACACCAGACAGTGTGCAAATATCTCACTTTGGGAGAGGGACTGAGAAACACCAGTCAGTGCACAGATATGTCACTGAGAGAGAGGGACTGAGAGACACCAGTCAGTGTACAGGTATCTCCCTGAGAGAGAGGGGGCTGTGAAACAACAATCAGTGTACAGATATCTCCCTGAGAGAGTGAGGAATTGAGAGACACCAGTTAGTGTACAGATATTTCCCTGAGATAGAGGGGGCTGAGAGACACCCGTCAGTGTACAGATATCTCCCTGAGAGAGAGGGACTGAGAGACACCAATCAGTGTACAAATATCTCCCTGAGAGAGAGGGACTGAGAGACAGCAGTCAGTGTACAGATATCTCCCTGAGGGAGAGGGGACTGAGAGACACCAGTCAGTGTACAGATATTTCCCTGAGAGAGAGGGACTGAGAGACACCCGTCAGTGTGCAGATATCTCCCTGAGAGTGAGGGACTGAGAGACAACCGTCAGAGTACAGATATCTCCCTGAGAGGGACTGAGAGACTCCAGTTAGTGTACAGATATCTCCCTGAGAGTAAGGGACTGGGAGACACCAGTCACTGTACAGATATCTCGCTAAGGGAGAGGGTCTGTGAGACACCAGCCAATGTACAGATATCTCCCTGACAGATAGGTACTGAGAGACACCAGTCAGTATACAGAGATAGTTCCCTGAGAGAGAGACGGGACTGAGACACCAGTCAGTTTACAGATGTCTCCCTGATTGAGGGGGACTGAGAAAAACCAGTCAGTTTACAAATGTCTCCCTGAGTGAGAGGGTCTGAGAGACACCAGTCACTGTACAGATATCTCCCTGAGGGAGAGGGGATTGAGAGACACCAATCAGTGTACAGATATCTCCCTGAGAGAGAGGGACTGAGAGACATCAGTCAGTGTACAGATATCTCCCTGAGGGAGAGGGGACTGAGAGACACCAATCAGTGTACAGATATCTCCCTGAGAGAGAGGGACTGAGAGACACCAGTCAGTGTACAGATATCTCTCTGAGGGAGAGGTAATGAGAGACACCATTCAGTGTACAGATATCTCCCTGAGGGAAGATGGACTGAGCGATTCCAATCCGTGTACAGATATCTCCCTGAGAGAGAGGGGGCTGAGATACACCAGTCAGTGGACAGATATCTCCCTGAGGGTGAACGACTGAGAGACACCAGTCAGGGTACAGATATCTCTCTAAGGGAGGATGGACTGAAAGACTCCAGTCAGTGTACAGATATCTCCGTTGGAGAGAGGGACTAAGGGACACCAGTCAGTGTACATATATCAGCCTGAGAGAGAGGGACTGAGAGACAACGGTCAGTGTACAGATTTCTCCGAGAGAGAGGGACTGAGAGAAACCAGTCGGTGTACAGATATCTCACTGAGAGAGAGGGGAACTGAGAGACACCCGTCAGTGTAGAGATATCTCACTTAGGGAGAGAGAGATTGAGAGACACCAGTCCGTGTACATATATCTCCATGAGAGAGAGGAACTGAGAGACACCAGTCAATGTACAGATATCTCCCTAAGTGAGAAGGACTGAGAGACACCAGTCAGCGTACAGATATCTCCCTTACGGAGAGAGGAACTGGGAGATGCCAGTCAGCGTACAGATGTCTCCCTGAGATAGAGGGGGCTGAGAGACAACAGCCAGTGTTTAAATTACTCCCTGAGAAAGAGGGCATGCGAGACACCAGTCAGTGCACAGATATCTCCCTGTGAGACAGGGGACTGAGTGAATCCAGTAAGTGTACAGATATCTCCCTGAGGGAGAGGGGACTGAGAGTCACCAGTCAGTGTACAGATATCTCCCTGAGGGAGGATGGACTGAGAGACACAAGCCAATGTAGAGATATCTCCCTGACAGATAGAAACTGAGAGACACCAATCAGTGTACAGATATCTCTCTGAGGGAGAGGGAATGAGAGACACCAATCAGTGTACAGATATCTCCCTGAGAGAGAGGGACTGAGAGACATCAGTCAGTGTACAGATATCTCCCTGAGGGAGAGGGGACTGAGAGACACCAATCAGTGTACAGATATCTCCCTGAGAGAGAGGGACTGAGAGACACCAGTCAGTGTACAGATATCTCCCTGAGGGAGAGGGGACTGAGAGTCACCAGTCAGTGTACAGATATCTCCCTGAGGGAGGATGGACTGAGAGACACAAGCCAATGTAGAGATATCTCCCTGACAGATAGAAACTGAGAGACACCAATCAGTGTACAGATATCTCTCTGAGGGAGAGGGAATGAGAGACACCATTCAGTGTACAGATATCTCCCTGAGGGAAGATGGACTGAGCGATTCCAATCCGTGTACAGATATCTCCCTGAGAGAGAGGGGGCTGAGATACACCAGTCAGTGGACAGATATCTCCCTGAGGGTAAACGACTGAGAGACACCAGTCAGGGTACAGATATCTCTCTAAGGGAGGATGGACTGAAAGACTCCAGTCAGTGTACAGATATCTCCGTGGGAGAGAGGGACTAAGGGACACCAGTCAGTGTACATATATCAGCCTGAGAGAGAGGGACTGAGAGACAACGGTCAGTGTACAGATTTCTCCGAGAGAGAGGGACTGAGAGAAACCAGTCGGTGTACAGATATCTCACTGAGAGAGAGGGGAACTGAGAGACACCCGTCAGTGTAGAGATATCTCACTTAGGGAGAGAGAGATTGAGAGACACCAGTCCGTGTACATATATCTCCATGAGAGAGAGGAACTGAGAGACACCAGTCAATGTACAGATATCTCCCTAAGTGAGAAGGACTGAGAGACACCAGTCAGCGTACAGATATCTCCCTTACGGAGAGAGGAACTGGGAGATGCCAGTCAGCGTACAGATGTCTCCCTGAGATAGAGGGGGCTGAGAGACAACAGCCAGTGTTTAAATTACTCCCTGAGAAAGAGGGCATGCGAGACACCAGTCAGTGCACAGATATCTCCCTGTGAGACAGGGGACTGAGTGAATCCAGTAAGTGTACAGATATCTCCCTGAGGGAGAGGAACTGAGAGAAACTGGTCAGTGTGCAGATATCTCCCTGAGTGAGAGGGACTGAGACACACCAGTCAGTGTAGAGATATCTCCCTGAGAGAAAGATGGGATTAAGAGATACCAGCCAGTGTACAGAAAATTCGCTGAAGGAGAGGGGACTGAGAGACACCAGCCAATGAACAGATATCTCCCTGAAAGATAGGAACTGCTGGACACAAGTCAGTGTACAGAGATGTCTCCCTGAGAGAGAGGGACTGAGAGGCACCAGTCAGTGTACATTTATCTCCCTGAGAGAGAGGGGGCTGAGATACACCAGTCAGTGTAAATATATCTCCCTGAGGGAGAGGGGACTGAGAGACACCAGTCAATGTACAGAAATCCCGCTGAGAGAGAGGGTCTGAGAGACACCAGTCAGTGTACAGATATCTCCCTGAGGGAGAAGGGACTCAGAGACTCCATAGTCAGTGTACAGATATCTACCAGAGTGAGGGGGAATGAGCGACACCAGTCAGTGTACAGATATCTCCGTGGGAGAGAGGGACTAAGGGACATCAGTCAGTGTACAGATATCTCCCTGAGTGAGAATGACTGGGAGACACCAGTCAGTGTACAGATATCTCCCGGAGAGCGAGTGACTGAGAGACACCCGTCAGTGTACAGATATCTCCCTGAGAGAGAGGGACTGAGAGACAACAGTCAGTGCACAGCTATCTCCTGAGAGAGAGGGATTGAGAGACACCAGTCAGTGTCCAGATATCTCACTGAGAGAGAGGGATTGAGAGATACCAGTCAGTGTATAGATATCTCCCTGATAGAGACGGGACTGAGAGACACCAGCCAGTGTACAGATATCTCCCTGAGAGAGACGGGACTGAGAGACACCAGTCAGTGTACATATATCTCCCAAAGAATTAGTGATGGAGTGACATCAGTTTGTGTAAAGTTATCTCCATGAGAGAGAGTGACTGAGACACATCAGACAGTTTAAAGATATCTCCCTGAGGGAGCAGGGATTGAGAGACACCAGTCAGTGTACAGAGATAGCTCACTGAGTGAGAGACGGGACTGAGAGACACCGGTCAGTGTCCAGATATCTCCCTGACCGAGATGGACAGAGACACCAGTCAGTTTACAGATGTCTCCCTGATTAAGCAGGACTGAGCAACACCAGTCAGTTTAGAAATGTCTCCCAGAGTGAGAAGTGGCTGAGAGTCACCAGTTAATGTACAGATATCTCCCTGAGAGTGAGAGACTGAGAGACACAAGTCAGTGTACAGATATCTCCCTGAGAGAGAGGGTCTGAGAGACACCAGTCAGTGTACAGATATCTCCCTGAGATGGAGGGGCTGAGAGAAACCAGTCAGTGTACAGATATCTCACTTTGGAAGAGTGACTGAGAAACACCATTCATTGCAGAGATATTTCCCTGAGAAAGAGGGACTGAGAGACACCGGTCAGTGTGCAGATATCGCCCAGAGATAGAGGAACTGGGAGATACCAGTCAGTGTAAAGTTATCTCCCTGGGAGAGAGGGACTGAGAGACACCAGTCTGTGTACAGATATCTCCCTGAAGGAGAGGTGACTGAGAGACACAATCAGTTTACCGATAGCTCCCTGAGGGAGTGGGGACTGTGAGAAACCAGTCAATATATAGATATCTCCGTGGGAGAGAGGGACTAAAAGACACCAGTCAGTGTACAGATATCTCCCTGAGAGAGGGACTGAGAGACACCCGTCAGTGTGCAGATATCTCCCTGAGAGTGAGGGACTGAGAGACAACCGTCAGAGTACAGATATCTCCCTGAGAGGGACTGAGAGACTCCAATTAGTGTACAGATATCTCCCTGAGAGTGAGGGACTGGGAGACACCAGTCACTGCACAGATATCTCGCTAAGGGAGAGGGTCTGTGAGACACCAGTCAATGTCCAGATATCTCTCTGAGAGAGAGAGGGTCTGAGAGACACCAGTCACTGTACAGATATCTCCCTGAAAGAGAGGGAACTGAGAGACACCAGTCAGTGTACAGATATCTCCGAGAGAGAGAGAGGGACTGAGAGACACCAGTCAGTGTACAAATATCTCACTTTGGGAGAGGGACTGAGAAACACCAGTCAGTGCACAGATATGTCACTGAGAGAGAGGGACTGAGAGACACCAGTCAGTGAACATATATCTCCCAAAGAAAAAGGAACTGAGAGACATCAGTCAGTGTAAATTTATCTCCCTGAGGGAGAGGGACTAAGAGACACCAGTCAGTGTACAGATATCTCCCTGAGAGAGAGAGAGGAACTGAGAGACACCAGTTATTGTCCAGATATCTCCCTGAGAGAGAGGGACTGAGAGACACCCGTCAGTGTAGAGATATCTCCCTGAGAGAGGGACTGAGAGACACCCGTCAGTGTACAGATATCTCCCTGAGAGTGAGGGACTGAGAGACAACCATCAGTGTACACATATCTCCCTGAGAGAGAGGGACTGAGAGACTCCAGTTTGTGTACAGATATCTCCCTGAGAGTGAGGGACTGAGAGACACCAGTCACTGTACAGATATCTCGCTGAGGGAGAGGATCTGTGAGACACCAGTCAATGTCCAGATATCTCTCTGACAGAGAGAGGGTCTGAGAGACACCAGTCACTGTACAGATATCTCCCTGAAAGAGAGGGGTCTGAGAGACACCAGTCAGTGTACAGATATCTCCGAGAGAGAGAGGGACTGAGAGACATCAGTCAGTTTACAGATATATCCCTGAGAGAGAGGGGACTGAGAGACACCAGACAGTGTGCAAATATCTCACTTTGGGAGAGGGACTGAGAAACACCAGTCAGTGCACAGATATGTCACGGAGAGAGAGGGGACTGAGAGACACCAGTCAGTGTACAGGTATCTCCCTGAGAGAGAGGGGCTGTGAAACAACAGTCAGTGTACAGATATCTCCCTGAGAGAGAGGGGCTGAGAGACACCCGTCAGTGTCCAGATATCTCACTGAGAGAGAGGGATTGAGAGATACCAGTCAGTGTATAGATATCTCACTGAGAGAGGGGAGACTGAGATAAACCAGTCAGCGTACATATATCTCCCTAGGAGAGCGGGACTGAGAGACCCCAGTCAGTGTACAGATATCTCCCTGGGAGAGAGGGGGCTGAGAAACACCAGTCAGTGCACAGCTATCTCCCTGAGAGAGAGGGATTGAGAGACACCAGTCAGTGTCCAGATATCTCACTGAGAGAGAGGGATTGAGCGACACCAGTCAGTGTATAGATATCTCACTGAGAGAGAGGGACTGAGAGACACCAGTCAGTGAACATATATCTCCCAAAGAAAAAGGAACTGAGAGACATCAGTCAGTGTAAATTTATCTCCCTGAGGGAGAGGGACTAAGAGACACCAGTCAGTGTACAGATATCTCCCTGAGAGAGAGAGAGGAACTGATAGACACCAGTTAGTGTACAGATATCTCCCTGAGAGAGAGGGACTGAGAGACACCCGTCAGTGTACAGATATCTCCCTGAGAGAGGGACTGAGAGACACCGGTCAGTGTGCAGATATCGCCCAGAGATAGAGGAACTGGGAGATACCAGTCAGTGTAAAGTTATCTCCCTGGGAGAGAGGGACTGAGAGACACCAGTCTGTGTACAGATATCTCCCTGAAGGAGAGGTGACTGAGAGACACAATCAGTTTACCGATAGCTCCCTGAGGGAGTGGGGACTGTGAGAAACCAGTCAATATACAGATATCTCCGTGGGAGAGAGGGACTAAGAGACACCAGTCAGTTTACAGATATTTCCGTGGGAGAGACGGACTACGTGACACAAGTCAGTGTACAGATATCTCCCTGAGGGAGAGGGGATTGAGAGACACCAGTCACTGTACAGATATCTCCCTGAGGGAGAGGGGACTGAGAGACACCAGTCAGTGTACAGATATCTCCCTGAGAGTGAGGGACTGAGAGACAACCGTCAGAGTACAGATATCTCCCTGAGAGGGACTGAGAGACTCCAGTTAGTGTACAGCTATCTCCCTGAGAGTAAGGGACTGGGAGACACCAGTCACTGTACAGATATCTCGCTAAGGGAGAGGGTCTGTGAGACACCAGTCAATGTCCAGATATCTCTCTGAGAGAGAGAGGGTCTGAGAGACACCAGTCACTGTACAGATATCTCCCTGAAAGAGAGGGAACTGAGAGACATTGGGGAGACCAAACTCAGATTGGGTGACCGCTTTGCGGAACACCTCCGTTCAGTCGGGAAGGGTGACCCCGAGCTTCCGGTCGCTTGTCATTTTAATTCACCCCTCCACGCTCACTCAGACCTCACCGTCCTCGGCCTCTTGCATTGTTCCACGGAAGTGTAGCGTAAGCTCCAGGAACAGCACCTCATCTTCCGTTTAGGCACTTTACAGCCTTCCGGACTCAATATCGAGTTCAACAATTTCAGATCATAACCCCGGCCCCTACCACATATATATACATTTTATCCACTCTTTTGGTCCGTGCCTTTTTCCTTTTTTTCTCTCTCTCCCCCCACGGCAGCTGTCTCTGATTCTGCTAGCATTTCACACCTTACCTTTTGTTTCTCAACCTGTCCCATTACCATCTCGTCTTGCCTTGAGCATCTCTCAATGTCTCTACTCACTAAAGACCAACCCTTTTGTTCTTTTATTCCTCCCCCCAGCCTCCCCCTTGCATTTTTATCTGTTTATTTCTTGCTCTTTCAGTTCCGACGAAGGGTTTCGACCTGAAACGTTAACTCTCTTTCTCTCTCCACGGATGTTGCCTGGCCTGCTGAGTTTTTCCAGCGTTTTCTGTTGTTATTTCGGATTTCCAGCATCCGCAGTATTTTGCTATTGTACAGATATCACCCTGAGAGAGAGGGACTGAGAGACACCAGTCAGTGCACAGATATCTCCCTGAGAGAGAGGGATTGAGAGATACCAGTCAGTGTACAGATATCTCCCTGAGAGAGAGGGATTGAGAGATACCAGTCAGTGTACAGATATCGCCCTGAGAGAGAGGGACTGAGAGACACCAGTCAGTGCACAGCTATCTCCCTGAGAGAGAGGGATTGAGAGACACCAGTCAGTGTCCAGATATCTCACTGAGAGAGAGGGATTGAGAGATACCAGTCAGTGTATAGATATCTCACTGAGAGAGGGGAGACTGAGATAAACCAGTCAGCGTACATATATCTCCCTAGGAGAGCGGGACTGAGAGACCCCAGTCAGTGTACAGATATCTCCCTGGGAGAGAGGGGGCTGAGAAACACCAGTCAGTGCACAGCTATCTCCCTGAGAGAGAGGGATTGAGAGACACCAGTCAGTGTCCAGATATCTCACTGAGAGAGAGGGATTGAGCGACACCAGTCAGTGTATAGATATCTCACTGAGAGAGAGGGACTGAGAGACACCAGTCAGTGAACATATATCTCCCAAAGAAAAAGGAACTGAGAGACATCAGTCAGTGTAAATTTATCTCCCTGAGGGAGAGGGACTAAGAGACACCAGTCAGTGTACAGATATCTCCCTGAGAGAGAGAGAGGAACTGATAGACACCAGTTAGTGTACAGATATCTCCCTGAGAGAGAGGGACTGAGAGACACCCGTCAGTGTACAGATATCTCCCTGAGAGAGGGACTGAGAGACACCGGTCAGTGTGCAGATATCGCCCAGAGATAGAGGAACTGGGAGATACCAGTCAGTGTAAAGTTATCTCCCTGGGAGAGAGGGACTGAGAGACACCAGTCTGTGTACAGATATCTCCCTGAAGGAGAGGTGACTGAGAGACACAATCAGTTTACCGATAGCTCCCTGAGGGAGTGGGGACTGTGAGAAACCAGTCAATATACAGATATCTCCGTGGGAGAGAGGGACTAAGAGACACCAGTCAGTGTACAGATATCTCCCTGAGGGAGAGGGACTGAGAGACACCAGTCAGTGTACAGATATCTCCCTGAGAGAGGGACTGAGAGACACCCGTCAGTGTGCAGATATCTCCCTGAGAGTGAGGGACTGAGAGACAACCGTCAGAGTACAGATATCTCCCTGAGAGGGACTGAGAGACTCCAATTAGTGTACAGATATCTCCCTGAGAGTGAGGGACTGGGAGACACCAGTCACTGCACAGATATCTCGCTAAGGGAGAGGGTCTGTGAGACACCAGTCAATGTCCAGATATCTCTCTGAGAGAGAGAGGGTCTGAGAGACACCAGTCACTGTACAGATATCTCCCTGAAAGAGAGGGAACTGAGAGACACCAGTCAGTGTACAGATATCTCTGAGAGAGAGAGAGGGACTGAGAGACACCAGTCAGTGTACAAATATCTCACTTTGGGAGAGGGACTAAGAAACACCAGTCAGTGCACAGATATGTCACTGAGAGAGAGGGACTGAGAGACACCAGTCAGTGAACATATATCTCCCAAAGAAAAAGGAACTGAGAGACATCAGTCAGTGTAAATTTATCTCCCTGAGGGAGAGGGACTAAGAGACACCAGTCAGTGTACAGATATCTCCCTGAGAGAGAGAGGAACTGAGAGACACCAGTTAGTGTACAGATATCTCCCTGAGAGAGAGGGACTGAGAGACACCCGTCAGTGTACAGATATCTCCCTGAGAGTGAGGGACTGAGAGACAACCGTCAGTGTACACATTTCTCCCTGAGAGAGAGGGACTGAGAGACTCCAGTTTGTGTACAGAAATCACCCTGAGAGTCAGGGACTGAGAGACACCAGTCACTGTACAGATATCTCGCTGAGGGAGAGGGTCTGTGAGACACCAGTCAATGTCCAGATATCTCTCTGACAGAGAGAGGGTCTGAGAGACACCAGTCACTGTACAGATATCTCCCTGAAAGAGAGGGGACTGAGAGACACCAGTCAGTGTACAGATATCTCCGAGAGAGAGAGGGACTGAGAGACACCAGTCAGTTTACAGATATCTCCCTGAGAGAGAGAAACTGAGAGACACCATTTAGTGTACAGATATCTCCCTGAGAGAGAGGGGACTGAGAGACACCAGACAGTGTGCAAATATCTCACTTTGGGAGAGGGACTGAGAAACACCAGTCAGTGCACAGATATGTCCCTGAGAGAGAGGGACTGAGAGACACCAGTCAGTGTACAGATATCTCCCTGAGAGAGAGGGGGCTGTGAAACAACAGTCAGTGTACAGATATCTCCCTGAGAGAGTGAGGAATTGAGAGACACCAGTTAGTGTACAGATATTTCCCTGAGATAGAGGGGGCTGAGAGACACCCGTCAGTGTACAGATATCTCCCTGAGAGAGAGGGACTGAGAGACACCAGTCAGTGTACAGATATCTCCCTGAGAGAGAGGGACTGAGAGACACCAGTCAGTGTACAGATAACTCCCTGAGAGAGAGAGGAACTGAGAGACACCAGTTAGTGTACAGATATTTCCCTGAGATAGAGGGGGCTGAGAGACAACAGCCAGTGTACAGATATCTCCCTGAGAGAGAGGGACTGAGAGACACCAGTCACTGTACATATATCTGCCTGAGAGAGAGGGAATGGGAGACACCAGTCAGTGTACAGATATATCCCTGAGGGAGAGGGAACTGAAAGACAACAGACAGTTTACAGATAATTCCCTGCGGGAGAGGGGACTGAGAGTCTCAAGCCAATGTACATATATCTCCCTGACAGGTAGGTACTGAGAGACACCAGTCAGTATACAGAGATAGCTCCCTGAGAGAGAGACGGGACTGAGACACCAGTCAGTTTACAGATGTCTCCCTGATTGAGGGGGACTGAGAAACACCAGTCAGTTTACAAATGTCTCCATGAGTGAGAGGCTCTGAGAGACACCAGTCACTGTACAGATATCTCCCTGAGTGAGGGGGACTGAGAGATATCAGTCAGTGTACAGTTATCTCCCTGAGAGAGGGAACTGAGAGACACCAGTCAGTGTACTGATATCTCTCTGAGAGAGAGGGACTGAGAGCCACCTGTCATTGTACAGATATATCCCTGAGGGAGAGGTAACTGAGAGACAACTGACAGTTTACAGATAATTCCCTGCGGGAGAGGGTACTGAGAGACTCAAGCCAATGTACAGATATCTCCCTGACAGATAGGTACTGAGAGACACCAGTCAGTATACAGAGATAGCTCCCTGAGAGAGAGACGGGACTGAGACACCAGTCAGTTTACAGATGTCTCCCTGATTGAGGGGGACTGAGAAAAACCAGTCAGTTTACAAATGTCTCCCTGAGTGAGAGGGTCTGAGAGACACCAATCACTGTACAGATATCTCCCTGAGGGAGAGGGGATTGAGAGACACCAATCAGTGTACAGATATCTCACTGAGAGAGAGGGATTGAGAGACACCAGTCAGTGTATAGATATCTCACTGAGAGAGGGGAGACTGAGATAAACCAGTCAGCGTACATATATCTCCCTAGGAGAGAGGGACTGAGAGACCCCAGTCAGTGTACTCGGTTAATCCCGGGGATGAGGGGGTGGTCATATGAGGAGAGGTTGGGTAGATTGGGACTCTACTCATTGGAGTTCAGAAGAATGAGAGGCGATCTTATTGAAACATATAAGATTGTGAAGGGGTTGGATCGGGTGGATGCGGGGAGGATGTTCCCGATGACGGGTGAGACGAGAACTAGGGGACATAGTCTTAGAATAAGGGGCTGCTCTTTCAAAACTGAGATGAGGAGGAACTACTTCACTCAGAGGGTGGTAGGTCCATGGAATATGCTGCCACAAAAAGCTGTAGAAGCTACAACATTAATTAAATTTAAAACAGAAATAGACAGTTTCCTAGAAGTAAAGGGCATTAAGGGTTACGGGGAGCGGGCAGGAATTTGGACATGAGTCTAGGTTCGGATCGGTCATGGCCCTGTGGGTAGTGGAGCGGGCCCAGGGACTGTGTAGCCTGATTCTGCTCCTATTTCGTGTGTGCAATTCTGTTAGATGCAGGAGATGGTTCTGTGATAGATAGTAGATTGGCGGTTAGGATCAGATCAGCCATGATCTTATTGAATGGCGGAGCAGGCTCGAGGGGCCGATTGGCCTACTCCTGCTCCTATTTCTTATGTTCTTATGTTCTTATCTCCCTGGGAGAGAAGGGGCTGAGAAACACCAGTCAGTGTATAGCTATCTCCCTGATAGAGACGGGACTGAGAGACACCAGCCAGTGTCCAGATATCTCCCTGAGAGAGACGGGACTGAGAGACACCAGTCAGTGTACATATATCTCCCAAAGAAATAGGGATGGAGTGACATCAGTTTGTGTACAGTTATCTCCATGAGAGAGAGTGACTGAGACACACCAGACAGTTTAAAGATATCTCCCTGGGGGAGCAGGGATTGAGAGACACCAGTCAGTGTACAGAGATAGCTCACTGAGTGAGAGACGGGACTCAGAGACACCGGTCAGTGTCCAGATATCTCCCTGACCGAGATGGACAGAGACACCAGTCAGTTTACAGATGTCTCCCTGATTAAGCAGGACTGAGCAACACCAGTCAGTTTAGAAATGTCTCCCAGAGTGAGAAGTGGCTGAGAGTCACCAGTTAATGTACAGATATCTCCCTGAGAGTGAGAGACTGAGAGACACAAGTCACAGTACAGATATCTCGCTGAGGGAGAGGGACTGAGAGACACCAGTCAGTGTACAGATATCTCCCTGAGAGAGAGGAACTGAGATACACCATTTAGTGTACAGATATCTCACTGAGAGAGGGGGGGCTGAGAAACACCAGTCAGTGTACAGATATCTCCCTGAGGGAGAGGGAGTGAGAGACACCAGTCAGTGTACCGATATGTCCCTGAGGGAGAGGGTCTGAGAGACACCAGTCAGTGTACCGATATGTCCCTGAGAGAGAGGGACTGAGAGACACCAGTCAGTGTACAGATATCTCCCTGAGGGAGAGGGACTGAGAGACACCAGTCAGTGTACAGATATGTCCCTGAGAGAGAGGGACTGAGAGACACCAGTCAGTGTACCGATATCTCCCTGAGGGAGAGGGACTGAGAGACACAAATCAGTGTACAGATATCTCCCAGAGAGAGGGATTGAGAGACAGCAGTCAGTCTACATATATTGGCCTGAGAGAGAGGGACAGAGAGACACCAGTCAGTGTACAAATATCTCACTGAGAGGGGGGAGACTGAGATACACCAGTCAGCGTACAGATATCTCCCTGAGATAGAGGGGGCTGATAAACACCAATCAGTGTACAGATATCTCGCTGATAGAGAGGGGACTGAGAGACAACATGCAGTATACAGATATGTCCCTGCGAGAGAGGGACTGAGAGACACCAGGCAGTGTACATATATCTCCCAAAGAAATAGGGATGGATTGACATCAGTTTGTGTAAAGTTATCCCCATGAGAGAGAGGGACTGAGAGACACCAGTCAGTGTACAGATATCTCCCTGAAGGAGAGGTGACAGAAAGACACAAGTCAGTGTAGAGATATCTCCCGAAGAGAGGGGACTAAGAGACACCTGTCAGTGTACAGATATCTCCCTGAGGGTCAGCAGCTGAGAGACTCCAGTCAGTGTACAGATATCTCCCTGAGAGAGAGCGGACAGAGAGACGCCATTCAGTTTACAGATATCTTCCTGAGAGAGAGAGTGGACTGAGAGATACCTGTCAGTGTACAGATATCTCCCTGAGGGTCAGCAGCTGAGAGACTCCAGTCAGTGTACAGATATCTCCCTGAGAGAGAGAGGGAACTGAGAGACACCCGTCAGTGTACAGATATCTCCCTGACAGAGAGCGGACAGAGAGACACCAGTCAGTTTACAGATATCTCCCTGAGAGAGAGAGGGGACTGAGAGATACCTGTCAGTGTACAGATATCTCCCTGAGAGAGAGGGGGAGTGATGGACACCAGTCAGTGTACAAATATCTCCCTGAGAGAGGGGACTGAGAGACACCAGTCAGTGTACAGATATCTCGCTAAGGGAGAGGGTCTGTGAGACACCAGTCAATGTCCAGATATCTCTCTGTGAGAGAGAGGGTCTGAGAGACACCAGTCACTGTACAGATATCTCCCTGAAAGAGAGGGAACTGAGGGACATTGGGGAGACCAAACTCAGATTGGGTGACCGCTTTGCGGAACACCTCCGTTCAGTCCGGAAGGGTGACCCCGAGCTTCCGGTTGCTTGTCATTTTAATTCACTCCTCCACGCTCACTCAGACCTCACCGTCCTCGGCCTCTTGCATTGTTCCACGGAAGCGCAGCGTAAGCTCCAGGAACAGCACCTCATCTTCCGTTTAGGCACTTTACAGCCTTCCGGACTCAATATCGAGTTCAACAATTTCAGATCATAACCCCGGCCCCTACCACATATGTTTACATTTTATCCACTCTTTTGGTCCGTGCCTTTTTCCTTTTTTTCTCTCTCTCCCCCCACGGCAGCTGTCTCTGATTCTGCTAGCATTTCACACCTTACCTTTTGTTTCTCAACCTGTCCCATTACCATCTCGTCTTGCCTTGAGCATCTCTCAATGTCTCTACTCACTAAAGACCAACCCTTTTGTTCTTTTATTCCTCCCCCCGCCTCCCCCTTGCATTTTTATCTGTTTATTTCTTGCTCTCTCAGTTCCGACGAAGGGTTTCGACCTGAAACGTTAACTCTCTTTCTCTCTCCACGGATGTTGCCTGGCCTGCTGAGTTTTTCCAGCGTTTTCTGTTGTTATTTCGGATTTCCAGCATCCGCAGTATTTTGCTATCGTACAGATATCACCCTGAGAGAGAGGGACTGAGAGACACCAGTCAGTGTACAGATATCTCCCTGAGAAAGAGGGACTGAGAGACACCGGTCAGTGTGCAGATATCGCCCAGAGATAGAGGAACTGGGAGATACCAGTCAGTGTAAAGTTATCTCCCTGGGAGAGAGGGACTGAGAGACACCAGTCTGTGTACAGATATCTCCCTGAAGGAGAGGTGACTGAGAGACACAATCAGTTTACCGATAGCTCCCTGAGGGAGTGGGGACTGTGAGAAACCAGTCAATGTATAGATATCTCCGTGGGACAGAAGGACTAAGAGACTCCAGTGAGTGTACAGATATCTGCCATTGTGAGGGGGAATGAGAGACACCAGTCAGTGTACAGATATCTCCCAGAGTGAGGGTGATGAGAGACACCAGTCAGTTTACAGATATCTCCGTGGGAGAGAGGGACTAAGAAACACAAGTCAGTGTACAGGTATCTCCCTGAGGGAGAGGGGATTGAGAGACACCAGTCAGTGTACAGATATCTCCCTGAGGGAGAGGGGACTGAGAGACACCAGTCAGTGTACAGATATCTCCCTGAGAGAGAGGGACTGAGAGACACCCGTCAGTGTGCAGATATCTCGTGAGAGTGAGGGACTGAGAGACAACCGTCAGAGTACAGATATCTCCCTGAGAGGGACTGAGAGACTCCAGTTAGTGTACAGATATCTCCCTGAGAGTAAGGGACTGGGAGACACCAGTCACTGTACAGATATCTCGCTAAGGGAGAGGGTCTGTGAGACACCAGTCAATGTCCAGATATCTCTCTGTGAGAGAGAGGGTCTGAGAGACACCAGTCACTGTACAGATATCTCCCTGAAAGAGAGGGAACTGAGGGACATTGGGGAGACCAAACTCAGATTGGGTGACCGCTTTGCGGAACACCTCCGTTCAGTCCGGAAGGGTGACCCCGAGCTTCCGGTTGCTTGTCATTTTAATTCACTCCTCCACGCTCACTCAGACCTCACCGTCCTCGGCCTCTTGCATTGTTCCACGGAAGCGCAGCGTAAGCTCCAGGAACAGCACCTCATCTTCCGTTTAGGCACTTTACAGCCTTCCGGACTCAATATCGAGTTCAACAATTTCAGATCATAACCCCGGCCCCTACCACATATGTATACATTTTATCCACTCTTTTGGTCCGTGCCTTTTTCCTTTTTTTCTCTCTCTCCCCCCACGGCAGCTGTCTCTGATTCTGCTAGCATTTCACACCTTACCTTTTGTTTCTCAACCTGTCCCATTACCATCTCGTCTTGCCTTGAGCATCTCTCAATGTCTCTACTCACTAAAGACCAACCCTTTTGTTCTTTTATTCCTCCCCCCGCCTCCCCCTTGCATTTTTATCTGTTTATTTCTTGCTCTCTCAGTTCCGACGAAGGGTTTCGACCTGAAACGTTAACTCTCTTTCTCTCTCCACGGATGTTGCCTGGCCTGCTGAGTTTTTCCAGCGTTTTCTGTTGTTATTTCGGATTTCCAGCATCCGCAGTATTTTGCTATCGTACAGATATCACCCTGAGAGAGAGGGACTGAGAGACACCAGTCAGTGCACAGATATCTCCCTGAGAGAGAGGGATTCAGAGATACCAGTCAGTGCACAGATATCTCCCTGAGAGAGAGGGATTGAGAGATACCAGTCAGTGTACAGATATCGCCCTGAGAGAGAGTGACTGAGAGACACCAGTCAGTGCACAGCTATCTCCCTGAGAGAGAGGGATTGAGAGACACCAGTCAGTATCCAGATATCTCACTGAGAGAGAGGGATTGAGCGACACCAGTCAGTGTATAGATATCTCACTGAGAGAGAGGGACTGAGAGACACCAGTCAGTGAACATATATCTCCCAAAGAAAAAGGAACTGAGAGACATCAGTCAGTGTAAATTTATCTCCCTGAGGGAGAGGGACTAAGAGACACCAGTCAGTGTACAGATATCTCCCTGAGAGAGAGAGAGGAACTGATAGACACCAGTTAGTGTACAGATATCTCCCTGAGAGAGAGGGACTGAGAGACACCCGTCAGTGTACAGATATCTCCCTGAGAGAGGGACTGAGAGACACCGGTCAGTGTGCAGATATCGCCCAGAGATAGAGGAACTGGGAGATACCAGTCAGTGTAAAGTTATCTCCCTGGGAGAGAGGGACTGAGAGACACCAGTCTGTGTACAGATATCTCCCTGAAGGAGAGGTGACTGAGAGACACAATCAGTTTACCGATAGCTCCCTGAGGGAGTGGGGACTGTGAGAAACCAGTCAATATACAGATATCTCCGTGGGAGAGAGGGACTAAGAGACACCAGTCAGTTTACAGATATTTCCGTGGGAGAGACGGACTACGTGACACAAGTCAGTGTACAGATATCTCCCTGAGGGAGAGGGGATTGAGAGACACCAGTCACTGTACAGATATCTCCCTGAGGGAGAGGGGACTGAGAGACACCAGTCAGTGTACAGATATCTCCCTGAGAGTGAGGGACTGAGAGACAACCGTCAGAGTACAGATATCTCCCTGAGAGGGACTGAGAGACTCCAGTTAGTGTACAGCTATCTCCCTGAGAGTAAGGGACTGGGAGACACCAGTCACTGTACAGATATCTCGCTAAGGGAGAGGGTCTGTGAGACACCAGTCAATGTCCAGATATCTCTCTGAGAGAGAGAGGGTCTGAGAGACACCAGTCACTGTACAGATATCTCCCTGAAAGAGAGGGAACTGAGAGACATTGGGGAGACCAAACTCAGATTGGGTGACCGCTTTGCGGAACACCTCCGTTCAGTCGGGAAGGGTGACCCCGAGCTTCCGGTCGCTTGTCATTTTAATTCACCCCTCCACGCTCACTCAGACCTCACCGTCCTCGGCCTCTTGCATTGTTCCACGGAAGTGTAGCGTAAGCTCCAGGAACAGCACCTCATCTTCCGTTTAGGCACTTTACAGCCTTCCGGACTCAATATCGAGTTCAACAATTTCAGATCATAACCCCGGCCCCTACCACATATATATACATTTTATCCACTCTTTTGGTCCGTGCCTTTTTCCTTTTTTTCTCTCTCTCCCCCCACGGCAGCTGTCTCTGATTCTGCTAGCATTTCACACCTTACCTTTTGTTTCTCAACCTGTCCCATTACCATCTCGTCTTGCCTTGAGCATCTCTCAATGTCTCTACTCACTAAAGACCAACCCTTTTGTTCTTTTATTCCTCCCCCCAGCCTCCCCCTTGCATTTTTATCTGTTTATTTCTTGCTCTTTCAGTTCCGACGAAGGGTTTCGACCTGAAACGTTAACTCTCTTTCTCTCTCCACGGATGTTGCCTGGCCTGCTGAGTTTTTCCAGCGTTTTCTGTTGTTATTTCGGATTTCCAGCATCCGCAGTATTTTGCTATTGTACAGATATCACCCTGAGAGAGAGGGACTGAGAGACACCAGTCAGTGCACAGATATCTCCCTGAGAGAGAGGGATTGAGAGATACCAGTCAGTGTACAGATATCTCCCTGAGAGAGAGGGATTGAGAGATACCAGTCAGTGTACAGATATCGCCCTGAGAGAGAGGGACTGAGAGACACCAGTCAGTGCACAGCTATCTCCCTGAGAGAGAGGGATTGAGAGACACCAGTCAGTGTCCAGATATCTCACTGAGAGAGAGGGATTGAGAGATACCAGTCAGTGTATAGATATCTCACTGAGAGAGGGGAGACTGAGATAAACCAGTCAGCGTACATATATCTCCCTAGGAGAGCGGGACTGAGAGACCCCAGTCAGTGTACAGATATCTCCCTGGGAGAGAGGGGGCTGAGAAACACCAGTCAGTGCACAGCTATCTCCCTGAGAGAGAGGGATTGAGAGACACCAGTCAGTGTCCAGATATCTCACTGAGAGAGAGGGATTGAGCGACACCAGTCAGTGTATAGATATCTCACTGAGAGAGAGGGACTGAGAGACACCAGTCAGTGAACATATATCTCCCAAAGAAAAAGGAACTGAGAGACATCAGTCAGTGTAAATTTATCTCCCTGAGGGAGAGGGACTAAGAGACACCAGTCAGTGTACAGATATCTCCCTGAGAGAGAGAGAGGAACTGATAGACACCAGTTAGTGTACAGATATCTCCCTGAGAGAGAGGGACTGAGAGACACCCGTCAGTGTACAGATATCTCCCTGAGAGAGGGACTGAGAGACACCGGTCAGTGTGCAGATATCGCCCAGAGATAGAGGAACTGGGAGATACCAGTCAGTGTAAAGTTATCTCCCTGGGAGAGAGGGACTGAGAGACACCAGTCTGTGTACAGATATCTCCCTGAAGGAGAGGTGACTGAGAGACACAATCAGTTTACCGATAGCTCCCTGAGGGAGTGGGGACTGTGAGAAACCAGTCAATATACAGATATCTCCGTGGGAGAGAGGGACTAAGAGACACCAGTCAGTGTACAGATATCTCCCTGAGGGAGAGGGACTGAGAGACACCAGTCAGTGTACAGATATCTCCCTGAGAGAGGGACTGAGAGACACCCGTCAGTGTGCAGATATCTCCCTGAGAGTGAGGGACTGAGAGACAACCGTCAGAGTACAGATATCTCCCTGAGAGGGACTGAGAGACTCCAATTAGTGTACAGATATCTCCCTGAGAGTGAGGGACTGGGAGACACCAGTCACTGCACAGATATCTCGCTAAGGGAGAGGGTCTGTGAGACACCAGTCAATGTCCAGATATCTCTCTGAGAGAGAGAGGGTCTGAGAGACACCAGTCACTGTACAGATATCTCCCTGAAAGAGAGGGAACTGAGAGACACCAGTCAGTGTACAGATATCTCTGAGAGAGAGAGAGGGACTGAGAGACACCAGTCAGTGTACAAATATCTCACTTTGGGAGAGGGACTAAGAAACACCAGTCAGTGCACAGATATGTCACTGAGAGAGAGGGACTGAGAGACACCAGTCAGTGAACATATATCTCCCAAAGAAAAAGGAACTGAGAGACATCAGTCAGTGTAAATTTATCTCCCTGAGGGAGAGGGACTAAGAGACACCAGTCAGTGTACAGATATCTCCCTGAGAGAGAGAGGAACTGAGAGACACCAGTTAGTGTACAGATATCTCCCTGAGAGAGAGGGACTGAGAGACACCCGTCAGTGTACAGATATCTCCCTGAGAGTGAGGGACTGAGAGACAACCGTCAGTGTACACATTTCTCCCTGAGAGAGAGGGACTGAGAGACTCCAGTTTGTGTACAGAAATCACCCTGAGAGTCAGGGACTGAGAGACACCAGTCACTGTACAGATATCTCGCTGAGGGAGAGGGTCTGTGAGACACCAGTCAATGTCCAGATATCTCTCTGACAGAGAGAGGGTCTGAGAGACACCAGTCACTGTACAGATATCTCCCTGAAAGAGAGGGGACTGAGAGACACCAGTCAGTGTACAGATATCTCCGAGAGAGAGAGGGACTGAGAGACACCAGTCAGTTTACAGATATCTCCCTGAGAGAGAGAAACTGAGAGACACCATTTAGTGTACAGATATCTCCCTGAGAGAGAGGGGACTGAGAGACACCAGACAGTGTGCAAATATCTCACTTTGGGAGAGGGACTGAGAAACACCAGTCAGTGCACAGATATGTCCCTGAGAGAGAGGGACTGAGAGACACCAGTCAGTGTACAGATATCTCCCTGAGAGAGAGGGGGCTGTGAAACAACAGTCAGTGTACAGATATCTCCCTGAGAGAGTGAGGAATTGAGAGACACCAGTTAGTGTACAGATATTTCCCTGAGATAGAGGGGGCTGAGAGACACCCGTCAGTGTACAGATATCTCCCTGAGAGAGAGGGACTGAGAGACACCAGTCAGTGTACAGATATCTCCCTGAGAGAGAGGGACTGAGAGACACCAGTCAGTGTACAGATAACTCCCTGAGAGAGAGAGGAACTGAGAGACACCAGTTAGTGTACAGATATTTCCCTGAGATAGAGGGGGCTGAGAGACAACAGCCAGTGTACAGATATCTCCCTGAGAGAGAGGGACTGAGAGACACCAGTCACTGTACATATATCTGCCTGAGAGAGAGGGAATGGGAGACACCAGTCAGTGTACAGATATATCCCTGAGGGAGAGGGAACTGAAAGACAACAGACAGTTTACAGATAATTCCCTGCGGGAGAGGGGACTGAGAGTCTCAAGCCAATGTACATATATCTCCCTGACAGGTAGGTACTGAGAGACACCAGTCAGTATACAGAGATAGCTCCCTGAGAGAGAGACGGGACTGAGACACCAGTCAGTTTACAGATGTCTCCCTGATTGAGGGGGACTGAGAAACACCAGTCAGTTTACAAATGTCTCCATGAGTGAGAGGCTCTGAGAGACACCAGTCACTGTACAGATATCTCCCTGAGTGAGGGGGACTGAGAGATATCAGTCAGTGTACAGTTATCTCCCTGAGAGAGGGAACTGAGAGACACCAGTCAGTGTACTGATATCTCTCTGAGAGAGAGGGACTGAGAGCCACCTGTCATTGTACAGATATATCCCTGAGGGAGAGGTAACTGAGAGACAACTGACAGTTTACAGATAATTCCCTGCGGGAGAGGGTACTGAGAGACTCAAGCCAATGTACAGATATCTCCCTGACAGATAGGTACTGAGAGACACCAGTCAGTATACAGAGATAGCTCCCTGAGAGAGAGACGGGACTGAGACACCAGTCAGTTTACAGATGTCTCCCTGATTGAGGGGGACTGAGAAAAACAGTCAGTTTACAAATGTCTCCCTGAGTGAGAGGGTCTGAGAGACACCAATCACTGTACAGATATCTCCCTGAGGGAGAGGGGATTGAGAGACACCAATCAGTGTACAGATATCTCACTGAGAGAGAGGGATTGAGAGACACCAGTCAGTGTATAGATATCTCACTGAGAGAGGGGAGACTGAGATAAACCAGTCAGCGTACATATATCTCCCTAGGAGAGAGGGACTGAGAGACCCCAGTCAGTGTACTCGGTTAATCCCGGGGATGAGGGGGTGGTCATATGAGGAGAGGTTGGGTAGATTGGGACTCTACTCATTGGAGTTCAGAAGAATGAGAGGCGATCTTATTGAAACATATAAGATTGTGAAGGGGTTGGATCGGGTGGATGCGGGGAGGATGTTCCCGATGACGGGTGAGACGAGAACTAGGGGACATAGTCTTAGAATAAGGGGCTGCTCTTTCAAAACTGAGATGAGGAGGAACTACTTCACTCAGAGGGTGGTAGGTCCATGGAATATGCTGCCACAAAAAGCTGTAGAAGCTACAACATTAATTAAATTTAAAACAGAAATAGACAGTTTCCTAGAAGTAAAGGGCATTAAGGGTTACGGGGAGCGGGCAGGAATTTGGACATGAGTCTAGGTTCGGATCGGTCATGGCCCTGTGGGTAGTGGAGCGGGCCCAGGGACTGTGTAGCCTGATTCTGCTCCTATTTCGTGTGTGCAATTCTGTTAGATGCAGGAGATGGTTCTGTGATAGATAGTAGATTGGCGGTTAGGATCAGATCAGCCATGATCTTATTGAATGGCGGAGCAGGCTCGAGGGGCCGATTGGCCTACTCCTGCTCCTATTTCTTATGTTCTTATGTTCTTATCTCCCTGGGAGAGAAGGGGCTGAGAAACACCAGTCAGTGTATAGCTATCTCCCTGATAGAGACGGGACTGAGAGACACCAGCCAGTGTCCAGATATCTCCCTGAGAGAGACGGGACTGAGAGACACCAGTCAGTGTACATATATCTCCCAAAGAAATAGGGATGGAGTGACATCAGTTTGTGTACAGTTATCTCCATGAGAGAGAGTGACTGAGACACACCAGACAGTTTAAAGATATCTCCCTGGGGGAGCAGGGATTGAGAGACACCAGTCAGTGTACAGAGATAGCTCACTGAGTGAGAGACGGGACTCAGAGACACCGGTCAGTGTCCAGATATCTCCCTGACCGAGATGGACAGAGACACCAGTCAGTTTACAGATGTCTCCCTGATTAAGCAGGACTGAGCAACACCAGTCAGTTTAGAAATGTCTCCCAGAGTGAGAAGTGGCTGAGAGTCACCAGTTAATGTACAGATATCTCCCTGAGAGTGAGAGACTGAGAGACACAAGTCACAGTACAGATATCTCGCTGAGGGAGAGGGACTGAGAGACACCAGTCAGTGTATAGATATCTCCCTGAGAGAGAGGAACTGAGATACACCATTTAGTGTACAGATATCTCACTGAGAGAGGGGGGGCTGAGAAACACCAGTCAGTGTACAGATATCTCCCTGAGGGAGAAGGGACTTAGAGACACCAGTCAGTGTACAGTTATCTCCCTGAGGGAGAGGGTCTGAGAGACATCAGTCAGTGTACCGATATGTCCCTGAGAGAGAGGGACTGAGAGACACCAGTCAGTGTACAGATATCTCCCTGAGGGAGAGGGACTGAGAGACACCAGTCAGTGTACAGATATGTCCCTGAGAGAGAGGGAATGAGAGACACCAGTCAGTGTACAGATATCTCCCTGAGGGAGAGGGACTGAGAGACACAAATCAGTGTACAGATTTCTCCCAGAGAGAGGGATTGAGAGACAGCAGTCTGTCTACATATATCGGCCTGAGAGAGAGGGACAGAGAGACACCAGTCAGTGTACAGATATCTCACTGAGAGTGGGGAGACTGAGATACACCAGTCAGCGTACAGATATCTCCCTGAGAGAGAGGGGGCTGATAAACACCAATCAGTGTACAGATATCTCGCTGATAGAGAGGGGACTGAGAGACACCAGCCAGTATACAGATATGTCCCTGCGAGAGAGGGACTGAGAGACACCAGGCAGTGTACATATATCTCCCAAAGAAATAGGGATGGAGTGACATCAGTTTGTGTAAAGTTATCCCCATGAGAGAGAGGGACTGAGAGACACCAGTCAGTGTACAGATATCTCCCTGAAGGAGAGGTGACAGAAAGACACAAGTCAGTGTAGAGATATCTCCCGATGAGAGGGGACTAAGAGACACCAGTCAGTGTACAGATATCTCCCTGAGGGTCAGCAGCTGAGAGACTCCAGTCAGTGTACAGATATCTCCCTGAGAGAGAGCGGACAGAGAGACACCAGTCAGTTTACAGATATCTCCCTGAGAGAGAGAGGACTGAGAGATACCTGTCAGTGTACAGATATCTCCCTGAGGGTCAGCAGCTGAGAGACTCCAGTCAGTGTACAGATATCTCCCTGAGAGAGAGAGGGAACTGAGAGACACCCGTCAGTGTACAGATATCTCCCTGACAGAGAGCGGACAGAGAGACACCAGTCAGTTTACAGATATCTCCCTGAGAGAGAGAGGGGACTGAGAGATACCTGTCAGTGTACAGATATCTCCCTGAGAGAGAGGGGGAGTGATGGACACCAGTCAGTGTACAAATATCTCCCTGAGAGAGGGGACTGAGAGACACCAGTCAGTGTACAGGTATCTCCCTGAGGGTCTGGGGCTGAGAGATTCTAGTCAGTGTACAGATATCTCCCTGAGAAAGATGGAATGAGAGACACCAGTCGGTGTACAGATATCTCCAAGAGAGACGGACTGAGAGACCAAAGTCAGTGTGCAGATATCACCCAGAGATAGAGGAACTGGGAGATACGAGTCAGTGTAAAGTTATCTCCCTGAGGCAGAAGGTCTGAGAGACACCAGTCTGTGTACAGATATCTCCCTGAAGGAGAGGTGACTGAGAACACAAGTCAGTGTACAGATATCTACCTGAGGGAGAGGGGACTGTGAGACACCAGTCAATGTATCGATATCTCCGTGGGAGAGAGGGACTAAGAGACACCAATCAGTGTACAGATATCTCCCTGAGAGAGAGTGGACTGAGAGACACCAGCAAGTGCACAGATATCTCCCTGAGGGAGGGGGAATGAGAAAAACCAGTCAGTGTACAGATATGTTCCTGAGAGAGAGAAGGATTGAGAGACACCAGTAAGTGTACTGATATCTCCCTGAAGAAGAGAGGGACTGAGAGACACCAGTCAGTGCACAGATATCTCCCTGAGTGAGGGGGACTGAGAGACACCAGTCAGTGTACAGATATCTCCCTGAGTGAGGGGGACTGAGAAACACCAGTCAGTGTACAGATATCTCCCTGAGTGAAAGGGACCGAGAGACACTAGTTCGTGTACACATATCTCCCTGAGAGAGAGGGCCTGACTAGAAACCAGTCAGTGTACAGATATCTGCGTGAGGGCCAGGGGCTGAGAATCACTTTTCAGTGTACAGATATCTCTCTGAAAGAGAGAGGCCTGAGAGACACCAGGCGGTGTACCGATATCACCCTGAGAGAGAGTGACTGAGGGACATCAGTCCGTGTACAGATATCTCCCAGAAAGAGTGACATGAAAGTACAATCCTAAATCTCCCAGGAGGTGGGAATGAGAGTCCATTCAGTTACGATCTCCCTGAGAGAGAGGGACTGAGAGACACCAGTCAGTGAACAGATATCTCCCTGACAGAGACGGGGTCTCAGAGACACTAGTCAGTGAACAGATATCTCCCTGAGAGAGAGGGACTAAGAGACACCAGTCAGTGTACCGATATCACCCTGAGAGAGAGGGTCTGAGAGACTCCAGTCAGTGTACAGATATCTCACTGAGTGAGGGGGACTGAGAGACACCAGTCAGTGTACAGATATCTCCCTGAGTGAGGGGTACTGAGAAACACAGTCAGTGTAGAGATATCTCCCTGAGGGCCAGGGGCTGAGAGACACCTGTCAGTGTACAGATATCTCCCAGAGAGAGGGACTGAGAGACACCAGTCAGTGTACAGATATCTCCCTGAGGGCCAGGGGCTGAGAGACACCAGTCAGTGTACAGGTATTCCCCGGAGGCCCAGGGGCTGTGTCACTAGTCAGTGTGCAGATATTTCCCTGAGAGAGAGGGACTGAGAGACACCAGTCAGTGTACAGATAGCTCACAGAGAGAGGGACTGAGAGACACCAGGCGGTGTACCGATATCACCCTGAGAGAGAGGGACTGTGGGACACCAGTCCGTGTACCGATATCACCCAGAGAGAGGGACTGAGAGACACCAGTCAGTATACAGATATCTCCCTGAAAGAGAGAGAGACTGAGAGACACCAGTCAGTGTACAGATATCACCCTGAGAGAGAGGGACTGAGAGACACCATTCCGTGTACAGATATCTCACACAGAGAGGAACTGAGAGACACCAGGCGGTGTACCGATATCACCCTGAGAGAGAGGGACTGAGGGACACCAGTCCGTGTGCACATTTCTCCCTGAGAGAGAGGGACTGAGGGACAACAGTCAGTGTACAGATGTCTCCCTGAGAGAGAGGGGGCTGAGAAACACCAGTCAGTCTACAGATATCTCGCTGAGAGAGAGGGACTGAGAGACACCAGTCAATGTATACTTATCTCCCTGAGGGAGAGGGACTGAGAGACACAAGTCAGTGTACAGATATCACCCTGAGAGAGAGGGACTGAGAGACACCAGTCAGTGTGGTGGAGGGAGTGAATGTTTAAGGTGGTGGATGGGGTGCCAATCAAGCGGGCTGCTTTGTCCTGGATTGCATCAAGCTTAGAATCATAGAATCATAGAAGATAGGAGCAGGATTAGGCCATTCGGCCCCTCGAGCCTGCTCCGCCATTCCATGAGATCATGGCTGATCATCCAAACTCAGTACCCTGCCCCTGCCTTCTCCCCATATCCCTTGATACCTTTACCGTTATAAAATATATCTAACTACTTCTTGAATATATTTACTGTCTTGGCCACAACTGCCTTCTGTGGTAGAGAGTTCCACAGGTTCACCACTCTCTGGGTGAAGATATTCCTCCTCATCTGTGTCCTAAATGGCTTACCTCTTATCTTTAATCTGTTACCTCTTGTTCAGTTATCTTCCTGAAGAAGAGAAGGTCTGAGAAACACCAGTCAGTGTACAAGTATCTCCCTGAGTGAGAGGGACTGAGAGACACTAGTTACTGTATACATATCTCCCTGAGAACGAGGGACTCACTAGAAAGCAGTCAGTGCACAGATAGCTCCCTAAGGGAGAGGGACTGAGAGACACCCGTCAGTGAACAGATATGTCCCTGAGAGAGAGGGGACTGAGAGACACCAGTCAGTGTATAGATATCTCCCTAAGAAAGAGGGTCTGAGAGATATCAGTCAGTGCAAAATTATCTCCCTGAGGGAGAGAGACTGAGAGACACCAGTCTGTGTACAGATCTCACCCTGAAGGAGAGGTGACTGACACAAGTCATTGTACAGATATCTCCCTGAGGGAGAGGGGACTGAGAAATACCAGTCAGTGTACAGATATGTCCCTGAGAGAGTGGGACTGAGAGACACCAGTCAGTGCACAGATATCTCCCCTAGGGAGAGAGAGACTGAAAGACAGCAGTCAGTGCACAGACATCTCCCCGAGGGAGAGGGAGACTGAAAGACACCAGCCAGTGTACACATTTCAGCGAGGGAGAGTGACTGAGAAACAACAGTCAGTGTACAGATATGTCCCTGAGAGAGAGGGATGGGGAGACACCAGTCAGTGTACCGATATCACCCTGAGAGAGAGGGACTGAGAGACTCCAGTCAGTGTACAGATATCTCCCTGAACAAGAGTGGTACTGATAGACACCAGTGAGTGCACAGATATCTCCCTGAGTGAGGGGGACTGAGAGACACCAGTCAGTGTACAGATATCTCCCTGAGGGAGAGGGGACTGAGAGACACCAGGCAGTGTACAGATTTCTCCCTCAGGGAGAGGGACTGAGAAACACCAGTCAGTGTACCGATATCACCCTGAGAGAGAGGGAATGAGAGACTCCAGTCAGTGTACAGATATCTCCCTGAGAGAGAAGGACTGAGAGACACCCGTCAGTGTCTAGATATCTCCCAAAGAAAGAGGGTCCGAGAGACATCAGTCAGTGTAAATATAAGTCCCTGAGAAGGACTGAGAGGGACTGAGAGACACCCGTCAGTGTACCGATATCACCCTGAGAGAGAGGGACTGAGAGACTGGGTGAGAGTGATTGTGAGTCACTAGTTAGTGTAGACATATCTCCCTGAGCGAGAGGGACTGAGAGACACCAGTCAGTGTACAGATATCTCCCTGAGAGAGATAGACTGAGAGACATCAGTCAGCGTACAGATATCTCCCTGATTGTGGGGGACTGAGAGACACCACTCAGTATACAGATATCTCCCTGAGAGAGAGGGCTGAGAGACACCAGTCAGTGTACAGATATCTCACTGAGAGAGGGGAGACTGAGAGACACCAGTCAGTGAACAGATATCTCCCAAAGAAAGAGGGACTGAGAGACACCAGTCAGTGTCCAGATATCTCCCTGAAGGAGAGAGGGACTGAGAGACACGAGTCAGTGTACAGATATCTTCCTGTGTGAGGGGGACTGAAAAACACCAGTTAGTGTACTGATATCTCCCTGAGAGAGAGGGACTGAGAGACACCAGTCAGTCTACAGATATCTCACTGAGAGAGGGGAGACTGAGAGACACCAGTCAGTGTACAGATATCTCCCTTCGGGAGAGAGGGACTGAGAGACAACAGTCAGTGTACAGATATCTCCCAAAGAAAGAGGGACTGAGAGACAGCAGTCAGTGTCCAGATATCTCCCTGAAGGAGAGAGGGACTGAGAGACACGAGTCAGTCTACAGAACTCTCCCTGAGTGAGGGGGACTGAGAGACACCAGTCAGTGTACTGATATCACCCTGAGAGAGAGGGACTGAGAGACTGGGTGAGAGTGACTAGTTAGTGTTGACATATCTCCCTGAGCGAGAGGGACTGAGAGACAACAGTCAGTGTACAGATATCTCCCTGAGGGAGAGGGACTGAGAGACACCAGTCAGTGTACTGATATCTCCCTGAGAGAGATGGACTGAGAGACACCAGTCACTGTACAGATATCTGACTGAGAGAGGGGATTGAGAGACCACAGTCAGTGCACAGACATATCCCAGAGAGAGAGGGGAACTGAGAGACACTAGTCAGTGTACAGATATCTCTCTGAGGGAGAGCGACTGAGAGACACCAGTTTGTGTACAGAAACCTCACTGAGTGAGGGGGACTGAGAGACACCATTCAATGTACTGATATCTCCATGAGAGAGATGGACTGAGAGACACCAGTCAGTGTACTGATATCACCCTGAGAGAGAGGGACTGAGAGACACCAGTCAGTGTACAGATATCTCCCTGAGAGAGAGGGGCTGAGAGACACCAGTCAGTGTACAGATATCTCCCTGAGAGAGAGGGACTGAGAGACACCAGTCAGTGTACTGATATCACCCTGAGAGAGAGGGACTGAGAGACACCAGTCAGTGTACAGATATCTCCCTGAGCGAGAGGGGACTGAGAGACACCAGGCAGTGTACAGATTTCTCCCTGAGGGAGAGGGACTGAGAAACACCAGTCAGTGTACCGATATCACCCTGAGAGAGAGGGTATGAGAGACACCAGTCAGTGTCTAGATATCTCTAAAAGTAAGAGGGTCCAAGAGACATCAGTCAGTGTAAATATAACTCTCTGAGAAGGACTGAGAGACACCCGTCGGTGTACCGATATCACCCTGAGAGAGAGGGACTGAGAGACTGGGTGAGAGTGACTAGTTAGTGTTGACATATCTCCCTGAGCGAGAGGGACTGAGAGACAACAGTCAGTGTACAGATATCTCCCTGAGGGAGAGGGACTGAGAGACACCAGTCAGTGTACAGATATCTCCCTGAGCGAGAGGGGACTGAGAGACATCAGTCAGCATACAGATATCTCCCTGATTTTTGGGGACTGAGAGACACCACTCAGTATACAGATATCTCACTGAGAGAGAGGGACTGAGAGACACCAGTCAGTGTACAGATATCTCACTGAGAGAGGGGAGACTGAGAGACACCAGTCAGCGTACAGATATCTCCCAAAGAGAGAGGGGAACTGAGAGACACCAGTCAGTGTACAGATATCTCCCTTCGGGAGAGAGGGACTGAGAGACACCAGTCAGTGTACTGATATCTCCATGAGAGAGATGGACTGAGAGACACCAGTCAGTGTACAGATATCTCTCTTAGTGAGGGGGACTGAGAGACACCATTCAGTGTACTGATGTCTCCATGAGAGAGATGGACTGAGAGACACCATTCAGTGTACTGATATCTCCATGAGAGAGATGGACTGAGAGACACCAGTCAGTGTACTGATATCTCCCTGAGAGAGAGCGACTGAGAGACACCAGTCAGTGTACAGATATCTCCCTGAGAGAGAGGGGCTGAGAGACACCAGTCAGTGTACAGATATCTCCCTGAGAGAGAGGGGACTGAGAGACACCAGTCAGTGTACTGATATCTCCCTGAGAGAGAGCGACTGAGAGACACCAGTCAGTGTACAGATATCACCCTGAGAGAGAGGGACTGAGAGACACCAGACAGTGCACTGATATCTCCCTGAATGAGGCGGACTGAGAGACACCAGTCAGTGTACTGATATCTCCCTGAGAGAGGGGACTGAGAGACACCAGTCAGTGTACTGGTATCTCCCTGAATGAGGCGGACTGAGAGACACCAGTCAGTGTACTGATATCTCCCTGAGAGAGGGGACTGAGAGACACCAGTCAGTGTACTGATATCTCCCTGAGAGAGGGGACTGAGAGACACCAGTCAGTGTACTGATATCTCCCTGAGAGAGAGGGACTGAGAGACACCAGTCAGTGTACAGATATCTCCCTGAGAGAGAGGGGACTGAGAGACACCAGTCAGTGCACTGATATCTCCCTGAGAGAGAGGGACTGAGAGACACCAGTCAGTGTACAGATATCTCCCTGAGAGAGATGGACTGAGAGACACCAGTCAGTGTACAGATATCTCCCTGAGAGAGAGGGGACTGAGAGACACCAGTCAGTGCACTGATATCTCCCTGAGAGAGAGGGACTGAGAGACACCAGTCAGTGTACAGATATCTCCCTGAGAGAGATGGACTGAGAGACACCAGTCAGTGTACAGATATCTCCCTGAGGGAGGGGACTGAGAGACACCAGTCAGTACACAGATATCTCCCTGAGAGAGATGGACTGAGAGACACCAGTCAGTGGACAGATATCACCCTGAGGGAGAGGGACTGAGAGACACCAGCCAGTGTACAGATATCTCCCTGAGAGAGATGGACTGAGAGACACCAGTCAGTGTACAGATATCTCCCTGAGAGAGAGGGGACTGAGAGACACCAGTCAGTGTACAGTTATCTTCCTGAATGAGGCGGACTGAGAGACACTTTATTCTCATTCCGTTTCAAATGAATGACGTTTCCTGACAGATGGATAATTTTTTGAGCAACAAAAGAACGTAGGAGGAGAAGCTGAAGGAGTTTCAAAATTATAACAACCAACAGTTACGTCAGATTTTAACTAACCCTTCATGGGACAGTGTAGAGGAAGCTTTACTCGGTATCTAACCCGTGCTGTACCTGCCCTGGGAGTGTTTAATGAATTTGAGAGGTCGCACAACACCAGGTTATAGTCCAACAGTTTTATTTGAAATCACAAGCTTTCGGAGCTATCGATTGCCCCTTCCTCAGGTGAAGTAAATAGATACAGAATCGCCAAAGCATATATAGATAGAGAACAAAGCATGTGTACCTTACAATTGCAGACCACTAAATTAAATCATCCTGACTATCTGCCGAGGTGTGATAAAGTTAATCAGGTCAGCCAGGAAGGTACCACATCAAAGACATAGCAAGATACAACTGAGACAATGAGGTGTAGTCGCAGGGGTTCTAACGTGTCAAAAGCTGTCGTCTGTATGTAAAACGAAAAGCTTTAAAATTTTTACTTTTTTACTGGGAAAATTTTTACTTTTTTACTGGGAATCACATCTGTGAACAAGCCAACGACGACTCGAGTCCGGATCACGTCATGTATCGTGACATAAACCCAAGATCCCGGTTGAGACCGTCTTCATGAGTGCGGAACTTTGATGAGACAGTGTAGAGGGAGCTTTACTCTGTATCTAACCCGTGCTGTACCTGCCCTGGGAGTGTTTGATGGGACAGTGTAGAGGGAGCTTTACTCTGTATCTAACCCGTGCTGTACCTGCCCTCGGAGTGTTTGATGGGACAGTGTAGAGGGAGCTTTACTCTGTATCTAACCCATGCTGTACCTGCCCTGGGAGTGTTTGATGGGACAGTGCAGAGGGAGCTTTACTCTGTATCTAACCCGTGCTGTACCTGCTCTGCGAGTGTTTGATGGGACAGTGTAGAGGGAACTTTACTCTGTATCTAACCCGTGCGGTACCTGCGCTGGGAGTGTTTGATTGGACAGTGTAGAGGGAGCTTTACTCTGTATCTAATCCCATACTCTGCCTGCCCTGGGAGTGTTGATGGGACAGTGTAGAGGGAGCTTTACTCTGTATCTAATCCCGTTCTGTACCTGTCCTGGTTGTGTTTGATTGGACAGTGTAAAGGGAGCTTTACTCTGCATCTAATCCTGGGCTGTACCTGTCCTGGCAGTGTTTGATTGGACAGTGTAAAGGGAGCTTTACTCTGTGTCTAACCCGTGCTGTACCTGCCCTGGGAGTGTTTGATTGGACAGTGTAAAGGGAGCTTTACTCTGTATCTAATCCTGGGCTGTAACTGCCCTGGGAGTGTTTGATGGGACAATGTAGATGGAGCTTTACTCTGTTCAAAACCATGATGTTCATGCCCTGGGAGTGTCGATGGGACTGTGTAGAGGGAGCTTTACTCTATATCTTATCTGTGCTGCATCTGCCCTGGGAGTGTTTGATGGAACAGTGTAGAGGGAACTTTATTCTGTATCTAACACGTGCTGTACCTGCCCTGGGAGTCTTTGATGGGGCAGTGTCTGGGAGCTTTACTCCGTATCTAATCCCAGCTGTACCAGCCCTGGCAGTATTTGATGGAACAGTGTAGAGGGAACTTTACTCTGTATCTAACACATGCTGTACCTGCCCTGATAGTATTTGATGGCGATAGTGTAGGGGGAGCTTTATTCTGTATCTAACATGTGCTGTTCCTGCCCTGGGAGTGTTTGATGAGACAGTGTAGAGGGCCCTTTACTCTGTATTTAAGCCCGTGCTGTATTTGCCCTGGGAGTGTGTGATGGGTCAGTGTAGAGGGAGCCTTCCTCTGTATCGAACCCATGCTGCACCTGCCCTGGGAGTGTTTATCGGGACAGAGTAGAGGGCCCTTTACTCTGTATTTAAACCCGTGCTGTATTTGCCCTGGGAGTGTTTGATGGGACAGTGTGGAGGGAGCTTTACTCTGTATCTAACCGTGCTGTACATGCCCTGGGAGAGTTTGACGGGACAGTGTAGAGGGAGCTTTACTCTGGATGTGACGCCTGCTGTACCTGCCCTGGGAGTGTTTGATGAGACAGTGTAAAGGGAGCTTTACTCTGTTCAAAACTATGATGTACCAGCCCTGTGAGTGTTTGGTGGGACAGTGTAGAGGTACCTTTAATCTGTATCTAACACGTGCTGTACCTGCCCTGGGAGGATTTGATGGGGACAGTGTAGGGGGAGCTTTACTCTGTATCTAACCCGTGCTGTACCTGCCCTGGGAGTGTTTGATGGGATACTGTTGAGGGAGATTTACTCTTAATCTAATCCATGCTATACCTGCCCTGAGAGTGTTTGATGGGAAAGTGTAGAGGTAACATTACTCTGTATCTAATCCCATGCTCTGTCTGCCCTGGGAGTGTTTGATGGGATGGTGGAGAGGGAGATTTACTCTTAATCCAAGCCATGCTGTACCTGCCCTGGGAGTGTTTTATGGGACAGTGTAGAGGGAGCTTTACTCTGTATCAAATTCCGTGCTGTACCTGCCCTGGGAGTGTTGATGGGACAGTGTAGAGGGAGCTTTGCTCTGTATCTATCCCGTGCTGTACCTGCCCTGGGAGTAAAAATGAGAAGTCGCACAACACTAGGTTATAGTCCAACAGATTTATTTAAAATTACAAGCTTTCGGAGCTATCCTGCCCCTTCTTCAGGTAAAGTTACTGTGAGAGAAGCTACAAGAATTCGCAGAATATAAACACAGAGAAAATGCAGAGATACAATCTTTCCCTACATCAAAGACACACTAAGAGCACAGCCAAGACAATGAGATGTGTCCCAGGGGGTCCAACGTGTCAAAACACCTGCTGTCTGCATATCCTCTCCATTTGTGTTTGTTTTTTGTGTTTGTTTTTTTTAAAAACTGGAAAGACAGACAACGATGTCAAGGCACGTTCTGTAGCGTGACATGAACCCGATATCCCGATTGAGGCCGTCTACCTGAAGAAGGGGCAGGATAGCTCCGAAAGCTTGTATTTTTAAATAAATCTGTTGGACTATAACCTGGTGTTGTGCGACTTCTCATTTTTGTCCACCCCAGTCCAACGCCGGCATCTCCGCATCATGCCCTGGGAGTGTTTAATAGGACAGTGTAGAGGGAACTTTACTATGTATCTAACGCATGCTGTACCTGCCCTGGGTGTGTTTGATGCGATAGTGTAGAGGGAACTTTACTCTGTATCTAATCCCATGCTGTACCTGCCCTTGGAGTGTTTAATGTGACATTGTAGAGGGAGCATTACTCTGTATGTAACCCGTGCTGTAACTGTCCTGGGAGTGTTGATGGGACAGTGTAGAGGGAACTTTACTCTGTATTTAACCCGTGCTGTACCTGCCCTGGGAGTGTTTGATGGAACAGTGTAGAGGGAACTTTACTCTGTATATAACACGTGCTGTACCTGCCCTGGGAGTATTTGATGGGACAGTGTAGAGGGAGATTTACTTTATGTCTAAATTGTTCTGCATCTGCCCTGGGAGTGTTTGATGGGGCAATGTAGAAGGAACTTTACTCTATATTTAACCCGTGCTGTACCTGCCCTCGGAGTGTTTGATGGAACAGTGTAGAGGGAACTTTACTCTGTATATAACACGTGCTGTACCTGCCCTGGGAGTATTTGATGGGACAGTGTAGAGGGAGCTTTACTCTGTATCTAACCCGTGCTGTACCTGCCCTGGGAGTGTTGATGGGACAGTGAAGAGGGAGCTTTACTCTGTATCTAACCTGTGCTGTACCTGCCCTGGGAGTGTTGATGGGACAGTGTGGAGGGTGCTTTACTCTGTGTATAACTTGATCTGTTCATGTCCTGGGAGTATTTGATGGGACAGTGTAGAGGGAACTTTACTCTGTATCTAAACATTGGCTGTGCTTGCCCTGGGAGTGTTGACAGGACAATGTAGAGGGAGCTTTACCTTGTATCTAACCCGTGCTGTACCTGCCCTGGGAGTATTTCATGGGACAGTGTAGAGGGAGCTTTGCTCTGTATCTAACCCGTGCTGTACCTGCCCTGGAAGTGTTTGATGAGATAATGTAGACGGAGCTTTACTCTGTATCTAATCCCGTGCTTTACCTGCCCTGGGTGTGTTTGATGGGACAGTGTAGAGGGAGCTTTACTCTGTATCTCACCGGTGATGTACCTGCCCTGGGAGTGTTTGATGGGACAGTGTAGAGGGAACTTTACTCTGTATCTAACATGTGCTGCAACTGCCCTGGGAGTATTTGATGGGAACAGTGTAGAGGGAGCTTTACTGTGTATCTATACCCGGGCTGTGCTTGCCCTGGGAGTGTTGATGGGACAGTGTAGAGGGAGATTTACTCTTAATCTAAGCCATGCTGTAAATGCCCTGGAAGTGTTTCATGGGACAGTGTAGAGGGTGCTTTACTCTGTATCTAACATGTGCTGTACCTGCCCTGGGGTGTTGATGGGACAGTGTAGAGGGAGCTTTACTCTGTATCTAATCCGATTCTCTGCCTGCCCTGGGAGTGTTTGATGGGAAAGTTTTGAGGGAGATTCACTTTTAATGTAATCCATGCTGTACCTGCCGTGGAAGTGTTTCATGTGACAGTGTAGAGGGAGCTTTACTCTGTGTCTAACCTGTGCTGTACCTGCCCTGGGAGTGTTTGAGGGGACAGTGTAGAGGGAGCTTTACTCTGTATCTAACCCGTGCTGTACCTGCCCTGGGAGTGTTTGATGGTACAGTGTAGAGGGAGCGTTACTCTGTGTCTAACCCCTTTCTCTATTTGGCGTTCAGGAGCGAACTGTGGTTGGAATTTTCAACAGCCTGAAGACCGTTCCGAGTAAAATGGGGAAACGGCTGGATGTGAATGCTGGTGAGCTGATGGTGGATTTTCAAAGCGGGCTGAGAGGTAGCTCGGAGCAGATCGAGTCGGTGACCCAGGACCTGCCTGACCAATTGCAGAGGGAGACCGACGTGTATTGCAGTTGTTACAACAAGAGTTATAAGTTCGGCCTGGAAAATTGCGGCCTGAGAGTGAGTGCTAGGTTGCTCGGGGTTGCTGGGACGCTGGTGGCGGTAGCCGCTGGGACCCTGGTGGCGGTAGCCGCTGGGATGCCGGTGGCGGTAGCCACTGGGGCGACGGTGGCGGCAGCCATTGGGGTGGCGGTGGCGGAAGCCGCTTGTCCGGGGCTGACTGAAGCCACTGGGGCGGGGGTAACGGCAGCCGCTGGAGCAGTGGTGGCAGCCGGTAGGGCGGCGGTGGCGGCAACCGGTAGGGCGGCGGTGGCAGCCGGTAGGGCAGACATTGGTGCAGCCGTTGGGGCGGCAGTGGCGGCCGTTAGAGCGGACATTGGTGCAGCCGTTGGGGCGGGGGAAGCAGCCGGTAGGGCGGCAGTGGCGGCAGCTGGTAGGGCTGGTATTGGTGCAGCCGGTAGGGCGGCGGTGGCAGCAACCGGTAGGGTGGCAGTGGCGGCAGCCGCTTGGGCGGGGGTAGCGACCGGTAGGGCGGTGGCGGCAGCTGGTAGGGCGGTGGCGGCAGCCGGTAGGGCGGCGGTGGCGGCAACCTGTAGGGCGGTGGCGGCAGCCGGTAGGGAGGCGGTGGCGGCAACTGGTAGGGCGGTGGTGGCAGCCGGTAGGGTGGCGGTGGCGGCAGCCGGTAGGGCGGTGGCGGCAGCCGGTAGGGCGGCGGTGGCGGAAACCAGAAGGGTGGTGGTGGCAGCCGGTAGGGAGGCGGTGGCAGTAGCCACTGGGGCATTTGCGGCAGCTGTTGCGGGGGCGGTGACGGCAGCCGCTGGGGCGTTGGGGCGGCGGAGGCGGCAGCCGCTGGGACGGGGGTTGTCGCATCGGTCGGGGCGGCGGTGGCGGCAGCCAGCACTCCGTGGCGGGACTTCACGGGCGCCAGGGACAGCAACGGGAGCAGGTGCTGGCAGGCGGCCAGCAACAAAAATGTCCGCCCGCCAGCTCCACTTTAGCTAGCGCTGCCCCGGCCGCAGGTGGGCCCCCCTGACCCCGGCGGACATAACGTCCGGCGCTAAGTCGGGAGGCGCCACCCAATGTTACAGCCGGAGCGCGAGCGGGGCGCTAATGGTTAGCACCGCCGCTAACCTCCCGCTGAATTTCGTGGGAGGCGTTAGCAGCGCAGCGCCCAGGCGCTAGTTGATTTGCGCCCCGTTAGCGCCCTCTTCGGGAAGCGAAAATCAACCGAATTTAGCCCTCCCTTTCTTCTCAAAAATGCAGAACCAGCTAAACAATGAACTGAATAAAAAGCAAAAAGACATCTGTGAGAATATTTAGTGTGAAGGTTGTTCTCAGATAAGGATTGCTTGCTTACTAACTGCCATGTAGGCAAAACGGAGGGAAAAAATGTATAAATGAAAAGCTATTGAACACCAAAAGCAGCGCCTGACAATGTTTCGCTCCACCTTCTTAAAAACCTACAAACGAGTTAACCCTTTCCACTGACAGCTGTTTAAGTTCACCAAGCAACAACTTTAGTACTGCTGAATGAAATTTAAATATATTGGACATTTTTAAATTTAAGTTTCTTAATTTTAAGTTAATGTTTCCCCAGTGACAGAAGGAAAATTATGATTTGATAAATTAACCCCTTGGGCTCTTAAGCAGAGTCACAATGGATTCTCTTCTTTCTTTTGTTATACGGAAGTTACCTTCTAAACTAATTGCAGCACTTCTGTCTCTAATGTTAAAACACTGTGTAAGCCACCTAGCCTGGGAATCACTCGTTTCTGAAATTGGAATTGATAAGATAAATTGATAGAAATGAAATTGAACATTGACAAAACCTGTCAGTTCAATAATACTGCTGTTTGGATTTTGGGATAAGTTTGAAATGACAAAATGGACTCAGGCACTATATATTGGGTTACTTTTGGGAAAATAAAAGATCCTCTAATATAATGATAAATAAAAAGTGTTAATAATCTTAAATATTGTACTGGACAGTAAAGTTCCTCCAGGGCTCATGAATGCGATATGAATGGTAATTAAAGGGAAGTGATTGAGGGTGTGTGATAGAAAGAGGAAAATTACACTACAAACAGGAATTTTTAAAACTTTCTAGTGAAGGTCAGGAAAGTGTAGCTAAGAATAGTAAATTGATAGCTTTCTCTTGGAGACATTTCTGTCCCTGCTAATAATGAACCTTTTAAGTAAACTGAATTTGACAGTCCGGCCACTACCCAAGGCATCGGAACCATGCAGAGGAAGAAGAGCAAAGATTTCCAGACGACTACAATCTTTTGATAAGATACCTGAAAGCCCGAAAATTACTTGTATCGGATGGCATGTGTGGCATGATAATGAGATACCGATATGAGTGTGAAAATGTGATTTGTTACATATGAAGCAATTACCATCTGGAAATGCATGGTGAGTTTGCACTGAAGAACAGGTCTCAGACATGCTCAGTTACTGGACAACAGCAAGACATGAAATGGTTAATGTGGCTCAGGAGAGCGAGACAACTTTTAAAGCATTGACACATACTCCATCGAGAAACTATCTAATTAATGAAACAATCAGAATAGAGTTAAACACACTGGTACCTGTTAGAGGGATTGAAGTTGAAGCGGAGAGTTACATAGAATTTGGATTGGGACAATTGAGGGCTAAGGAGAAATCATGTTTAGCAAGAATTATCCACAAGATGGATACGAGTAAAAGAGAGATCTTGAGAATCTTTTAAGTCCATGATTTGTTGATTAGATATTAAACTGTAATGTCGCTTGAAATGATTGTAAGACTGAATTTAACTGTGACTGTAATAATTGTGTTTTGTAGGTAACAGAGCGTGGGAAAAACCAGGGTGAATCCAGTATGAGGTGGTTTTGGTGGTGCCTCCTGTGTCACTACTACCGCAAGTACCATGCTTTGCGGGTCTAACAGGACCTGTCCCGTCAACAAACACGTTTTTAAGTATGAGCTGCACAATTATGTGGCACAATTCCGATCCTAAATTCCTCTGTTGTCTAAGGGCTTCAGTGAGCTTGTGATGCGACTGAACTCCTCCCTAAAGCATTTTTGTGTTTCGGAGCAAGACAACTCGAGAATGGATGTTGAAATTGACAGCATAGAGGACAACTCACACTGGTGGGATATTGGGCTTAATACATCAGCACACCCTTAGATTCGTATTATTTCGCACGCTCTGGTAGTTCTCCAACTTGTAATGATAGTGTATTTGATATATGTAACCTGTGTAGTAAGACTTTGATACATAAACCAATTGGGCACTCATGCCTATGACTAACCAGCACCAACAAATTAATTGAGCACACCGAAACAGAAGATCCGAAGCAATGTAGAGGAGACCCCAGGCGGGGTAAGATCAGGAAAGATCTGAAGAAACAGAGGACTCCCCAGGTGGGGCAGAATTGGAACACCGGAACAGTGAATTGAATTTAAGTAAGGGGTCAGATCAGGGCCGTTACTGCCAGATCGTATGACATAGCAATAGGAGCAGCGGGCAGAGGAGAAATGATAGACTTGGACGCACTAGAAGGCAAGACATATCAGTACGGCCGACATGATGTTTGGGGAGACCCTGGGGTGTCCCTCAGCCATGATGATAGGCGGCCGGCCCCTGTGAGTGTCATAGCTAGCACTCAGGCCTATAATGAAAAGGGGGATAAAACCTCATTTGAGAAGTGCTCCGTTCCCCTCAATTAGAGGACTCCAATTTGCAGCAACGCTGGTCAGAGAATAGATTGAAATAGTCGAGGAATCAATGTTTAAAACATTTCATCCTCGAGGTGGGGACTTGTACGAAAGGCTGATATTTAGAGATATTTAGTAGACGAGAATCATATACATATAAATTCAAGTGTAGCCATTGACCAAATAATATTTCCCATAATTACTCCTGGGTAACTGAAAAGCTAAGAGTTTTTCAAAATGCACCGGCAAAGACAGTCAAAAGCAGTTTTGACTAAGTTTTGATAACAAACAGCCACAGGCTGCGAGTGAAGGTTAAATTGTTAAATAACATATTATGATGCTATGTAGAAATTAGAATTCGCTTAACAAAACTAATCGCAAAGATATTTAAAAAAATAATTAGTATAAGGACATAAAATGAGAGAAACCATGGAGATTAGGTATTTATCTGGTAGATTAAAGTGAGATAGTCTGGATACCTCAAGACGAGTGAAACAGGGCTGATATGGGCCCTTGGTATAAAGGCCTTGTACCAGGGAGACAGGACATGAAAGAGATATGGTAAATTCCAATGGGGTGAAAAACTATAAACAAGATAACAAGACAGCAGGATTAGGGTTGACGGAAAAATCCTGGAAAGGCGGGATGCTACCTTAGTCTGAGTGACAATGGTATTTTGACCATTAGAACCAATTAAAAAAGGTGATTTTGTTAAAGACCATATCTGGACACTGGCCAAACCAACTTTTGATAAGAAAAGGGTTAAAACCTCGATACTCAAAGAACAACTTTACACAGACTTACAGCGAGAACAAAGGAACAGACTTAAGACGACGTCATCTGTGTCCGAGAGGTTTCAGAGACCAAGGGCTGCGAGCTACTTGTTAAAACTATCACCTTGTGGCGGATCGCCACCTAAACGGGCGCAATCCACTTTTCCGTCCGTGGACAATAAATCGGGCACCTTGCCTTTAAGGCTCATGCTGCCTTTAAGGCATGAAAAAAGGAGTGGGCGTGGCCTCAGGGTTTTGCAGAGAAATGTTGTAGCAGCCATTTTTGCCAAGGAGATGCATTAAAAAGCCATGTGTTCCACAAATTCACTCGGCCTCAATTCGTGCTTCGCGGCAGCCACAACATTGGTGACCCCGACGCTCAGAACATATTCCGAGCACTGCAATGGCTGACACGAACGCAGTTTCCGTGAAACTGCCAGAGTTTTGGGAAAACCAGCCCGAAGCCTGGTTCTTCCAAGCCGAGTCCCGATTCTGGCTGCGACACATCACCACAGATGGGACGAAGTACGACTACCTCGTCACATCACTCGGTAGCTCCACAGTTACGAAGGTCTCGACAGCGCTGCAGAACCCACCAGAGGAGGGCAAGTATGCACATCTTAAGGCCGCGCTCCTTAAAAAATTTACTGCCTCGACATACCAGTGAAACTGCCACCTCCTCGACCTTCCAGGCCTCGGTGATGCCTCACCGTCAGACCTCCTCTCCCACATGCTCTCCCTCACCGACGAAAGCCCACCCGGATCCCTCTTCCGCACGCTGTTCAACCGCCAGCTAAATCTCAGCATCCGCCCAGCGATCGTGGCGTCCGGCCTCACGGACCTGGAAGCCCTGGCCGATGAGGCCGACAAGCTGCTGTCCGCTCACTCCAGCCGCGACGTCACTCTGGACCTGGCAGCCACTGCCTGGGCGCGCCCCTCACCAGCCACCACGCGGCCACAAGGCCCAGCCACCGGGCTCACGGGGCCTTCGCGCCCCACTAACCTGGGCCACTGTTACTACCACGCACGGTTCAGTGCCAGGGCACAACGGTGCACACCTCCCTGCTCTTTCAAGTCCGCCCCCGTACCAGCCCCCGCGATGGCCGTGGGCCACGCGGGCTCCCTGCTGTATGTCACGGATGACAAAACCGGCCGCCGGTTCCTGTGCGACACGAGCTCAGCAAAGCATCATCCCAGCCTCACCCTCGACATCCAAAAGGGCAAACGAGGACCGGCGTTGGCTGCTGCTAACGGCTCGGACATCCGGATGTACGGCACCCGCACAGTCACCCTCGACCTCGCTGGTCGCCGCTACCAATGGGAGTTCATCACTGCCAAGGTGCTCTCCCCTCTCATCTGCGCAGATTTCCTGTGCGCCCACGGCCTACTGGTAGACATCCCTCGACACCGCCTCGTGGACATGAACACCATGTCCCCCATCCTGGGCGCCATGGCCCCCCGTCAACCCGTCGACATGGCGTCACAGTGCCACGCCCGGGCCACGGATGACTACTCGGCACTCCTGGCCGAATTCCCGGCCCTTACCAATCCGACCTTCTCCGCGGAGGCCGCCAAACACGGGGTGGAACACTTCATCCCCACAACAGGCCCCCCAGTGTACGCCCACGCCCGCAGGCTGGACCCGGACAAACTGGAGATCGCGCAGACTGAGTTTGCCACCATGGAACAGCTCGGCATCATCCACCGCTCCAACAGTCCCTGGGCCTCCCCACTCCACATCGCCCCCAAACCAGGCGGGGGTTGGCGCCCCTGCGGGGATTACCGCCACCTCAATGACGCCACCACCCCTGATCGGTACCCCGTGCTGCACATTCAGGACTTCTCGGCTAGACTGGCCAGCCGCTCAGTCTTTTCCAAGGTCGACCTGGTGCGCGGCTACCACCAAGTCCCCGTCCACCCTGCGGACGTCCCCAAGACGGCCGTAATCATCCCCTTCGGCCTTTTCGAGTTCCTGCGGATGCCCTTCGGCCTCAAAAACGCGGCCCAGGCATTCCAACGACTCATGGACTCGGTCCTTCGGGACCTGAAGTTCCTGTTTGTCTACCTGGACGACATCCTTGTAGCCAGTTCCTCCAAGCAGGAACACCTCGAACAGCTTCGCTTCCTGTTCGGGCGCCTCAGCGACCAGGGGCTCATCCTCAGCCCAGCCAAATGCCAGTTCAGCCTGGACAAGATCGACTTCCTCGGCCACCACATCACCCATGCTGGGGCCATTCCCCTGCCCACCAAGGTGCAGGCTGTCCAACAATTTCCCCACCCCACCACCATCAAAGGCCTCCAGGAGTTCCTCGGGATTGTGAATTTCAAAACCACTTCATCCCCAAAGCGGCGTCCCTCATGAGGCCCCTGTATGAAGCCCTCCGGGGCAGGAGCGGCAAGATGGCGGTCGAATGGACGGCAGACGCAGCAGCCGCCTTCGACTCCACCAAGACCGCGCTCGCCAACGCCACCCTGCTCACGCACCCACGGCCCAATGCCAGGGTAGCGCTCACCACAGACGCCTCCGCCCACGCAGTCGGCGCCGTGTATGAGCAGTGGGTCGACGGCGCCTGGCAACCACTTGCCTTCTTCAGCCGCCAACTACGCCCCCCGGAGGTCAAGTACAGCACCTTCGACCGCGAACACTTCGTGCTGTTCCTGGCGGTCCACCATTTTCGGTTTTTCCTGGAGGGCCACTCCTTCACTGCATTTGTCGACCACAAACCCCTGACATTCGCAATGGCAAAGACAACCGACCCCTGGTCCGCCAGGCAGCAGCGCCAGCTCGCGGCAGTGTCCGAGTTCACCACGGACATCCAACACGTCTCCGGCCGAGCCAATGTGGTAGCTGACTGCCTCTCCCGCCCCGCCATCCACGCCACACACCTGGCAGTCGACTACGCTCAACTCGCAGCAGACCATATCACCGACCCTGATCTGCTCTCCGCAACTACCAACCTACCAGGGCTACGCCTGGCCGACGTCGCCTGTGGCCCGACCGCAGTCACGGTCAAGTGCGACATATCCCTATGTCAACCTCGGCCCATCGTCCCAGCGTCCTGGCACCGCCGGGTATTCGAGATTCTCCACAACCTCTCCCACCCCGGCGCCCAAGCATCCATCAAATCGGTAGCCAACCGCTTTGTCTGGTGCAGCCTTCACAAGGATGTGCGTACTTGGGCCAACTCCTGCCTAGCCTGCCAACGGGCCAAGGTGCAGCAACACACGAAAGCACCCCTCGAGGAGTTTACCGTCCCTTCGCGTAGATTCGACCACATCCACGTGGACATCGTCGGGCCCCTACCACCGTCGCAAGGCCACACGCACTTGCTGACGATCGTTGACCACACCACGCGCTGGCCCGAGGCAATTCCACTGACCTCTACCACCACCACCGACATCGCCAGAGCCTTCATCAGCACCTGGGTCGCACAGTTCGGCGTCCCCTCCGACATGACGTCGGACAGAGGTCCGCAATTTACCTCTGAACTCTGGACCGCCGTCGCACGCAATCTCGGGGTGACCATTCGCCGCACCACAGTGTACCACCCCCAAGCCAACGGACTGTGTGAGCGGTTTCACAGATCCTTTAAGGCATCTCTTCGAGCCAGCCTCCAGGACGGCGCCTGGACCAACCGACTCCCATGGGTCCTCCTCGGCCTGCGCACCGCGGTTAAAAGAAGACCTCCATGCATCGGCAGCAGAGCTCGTGTACGGTCAGCCGCTGTGCGTACCCGGCGAGTTCCTGCCCACCGCCACGACACCCTGGTCAGCCGACCAGCAACGCCACGACTTCGCCTCACCGGCACTACAGTTCGCCCTGGTGCCCATTGCTCGACACGGCGAATCCAACTCACACATCCCACTAAGCCTGCACCAGGCACGGTTCGTTTTCGTCCAGCACGATGCCCACCGCGGACCCCTTCCACCCCCGTACGACGGGCCCTACAAGGTGCTACAGACTGGGGACAAATTTTTCACCCTGCAAGTGGGCGACAGGACCGAAAAAGCGTCGGTTGACCGACTCAAGCCAGCACACACGGAGCCCGGTGAGCAGGTCCCTGTAGCTCGTCCACCGCCACACGGCTGACCTGCCCTCAAGTCAGTTCACCCGGATGCTCCACGCCCGGCCGTTCCACGTCCACTGGCATCCTACAAGAGCCGCTCCGGCCGGCCCATCAGACCACCGCACCGTCTCGTCCACACCTCCTAAGCGGATTCTAGGGGGAGCTGTGTGGCGGATCGCCACCTAAATGGGCGCAATCCACTTTTCCGTCCGTGGACAGTAAATCGGGCACCTTGCCTTTAAGGCGCATGCGGCCTTTAAGGCATGAAAAAAGGAGTGGGCGTGGCCTCAGGGTTTTGCAGAGAAATGTTGTTGCAGCCATTTTTGCCAAGGAGATGTATTAAAAAGCCATGTGTTCCACATATTGACTCGGCCTCAATTCGTGCTTCGCGGCAGCCACAACAACCTAATGTTAAGTATATTATGCTGTAAGCTTAATAAATCTTGATCTATTGCTCAAACATACTGGCTGCTGCCTATTGGTGTCTTGTCCAAGAACTCAGAGATCATTAAAATCTTACAAGTCCCATTAATTTCTCCAGCACTATTTTTTTTACTAATTCTAATTTCCTTTAATTCCTCCTTCTCGCTCGACACTTGGTTCCCCAGCATTTCTGGGAAGTTATTTGTGTCCTCTTCCGTGAAGACAGAACCAAAGTATTTGTTTAATTGCTCTGCCATTTCCTTGTTCCCCATTATAAATTCTCCCGTTTCTGACTGTACGGGACCTACATTTGTCTTCACTCATCTTTTTACATACTTGTAGAAGCTTTTACAATCCGCTTTTATGTTCCTTGCAAGTTTACTCTCAGACTCTATTTTTCTCCTCTTAATCAATCCCTTGGTCCTTTTTTGCTGAACTCTAAACTGCTCCCAATCCTCAGGCTTGCTACTTTTTCTAGTAACTTTATATGACTCCTCTTTGCATCTAATACTATCCTTAATTTATTTTGTGAGGCTGCTTTTCCTTTTGTGTTTTTGCACCAGAAAGCAATGTATAACTGTTGCAATTCATACATTCGTTCCTTAAATGTTAGCCATTGCCTAACCACCATCATACCTTTTAATGAAGCTCCCCAATCTATCACAGCCAACTCACTCCTCATACCTTCATAGTTTCCTTTGTTTAGATTTAGGACCCTAGTTTCGGATTGGAATTCTTCACTTTCCATCTTAATGACGAATTCTATCATGTTATGGTCACTCTTCCCGAAAGGACCCCATACAAGAAGATTAATTAACCCCTTCTCACTGCACAATACCCAATCTAGGATAGCCTGTTCCCTAGTTGGCTCCTCAACGTACTGGTCTAAAAAACCATCTCGTACACACTCCAGGAATTCATCCTCCACAGTATTATTGCTAATTTGGTTTGGCCACTCTATATGTAGATTAAAGTCACCCATGATTACTGTAGTATCCTTGTTACATGCATTTCTAATTTCCTGTTTGATGCCATCCCGTACATCACCACTACTGTTTAGAGGCCTATAGACAACTCCCACCAATGTTTTCTGCCCCTTGATGCTTCTTAGCTCCACCCAGACTGATTCTACATCTTGATTTTCTGAGCCAATATCCTTTCTCAATATTGCTCTGATTTCATCCTTAACTAACAACGCCACCCCACCTCCTTTTCCTTTTTTCCTGTCCTTCCTAAATATCGAATATCCTTGGATATTCAGCTCCCAGCCTTGGTCACCCTGCAGCCATGTCTCCGTAATCGCAATTATATCATATCCGTTTACATCTGTTTGCACTGTTAATTCATCTACATTATTACGAATGCTTCATGCATTCAGATACCGTGCCTTTAGATTTGTCTTTTTAACTTTTTTAGACATCTTAACATTTTTTTGTACTATGGCCCAATTTGTCTTATTACCATTTTTTCTTACCCGGATCCTATTTGTTAGTGCACTCCTTTGTTTGTACGCTCTCTCCCTTCCTGACACAATCTGCTTATCCTTACCGCAATAACTTTCCTGCACTGCTTCCTTGTCTTTTCTCTTTAGCATTCTAGATTTCTCTCCACCAGGACCCTCCCCCACTTTATTTAGTTTGAAGCCCTATCTACCTCCCTAGTTATTCGATTCGCTAGAACTCTGGTCCCAGCATGGTTCAGGTGTAGTCCGTCCCAACGGAACAGCTCTCTCTTTCCCCAGTACTGGTGCCAGTGCTCCACGAATCGAAACCCACTTCTCCCACACCAATCTTTGGGCCATGCATTTATCTCCCTGATCCTATCGACCCTATGCCAATTTGCTCGTGGCTCCGGTAATAATCCAGAGATTATGACCTTTGTCGTTCTGGTTTTTAATTTAGTCCCTTGCTGCTCAAACTCTCTCAGCAGAACCTCTTTCTTTGTCCTACCTATGTCGTTGGTATCTATGTGGACCACGACAACTGGATCCTCCCCCTCCCACTCCAAGTTCTTCTCCAGCCCAGAGGAGATGTCCCTTACCCTGGCACCGGATAGGCAACATAGCCTTCGGGACTCACGCTCCTGGCTGCAGAGAACAGTGTCTATCCCCCTAACTATACTTCCACCTACTACAACCACCTTCCTTTTTACTCCCCCCACTTGAATGGCTTCCTGTACCATGGTGCCGTGGTCAGTTTGCTCGTCCTCCCTGCAGTCCCCCGCACTGGTCCACAAGGGTTGCAAGAACCTCGAATCTATTGGACAAGTGCAGCGACTGAGGCTCCTGCAATACTACCTCCTGGATTCCCGTACCTGCCTCACTCGCAGTCACACCCTCCTGTCCCTGACCACGTGTCAATTCTAAAGAATTTAATCGAAGGGGTGTGGCTGCCTCCTGGAGCAAAAGGTCCAGGTAACTTTCTCCCTCCCTGATGTCTCGCAATGTCTGCAGCTCGGACTCCTGCTCCTCAACACTTACCGCAGATGTAGTCACCCTGGAAAAAAATTTCCACAAGCTCCCACATATTGCAGCAGCAACACATCTCCTGTTCGCCCATTAGTTTGTTTGTTTAATTAATTAGTGTAATATTAATCAAATTATTTACCTCGTTTAGTTTATTAAATTAAGTTTAGTTTTTAAAATTTAGTTATATGTTAACTTAAAACTGAGCCCACAGACACTATCTTAACACTTAGTCCACAGTCACTACCAATCACTTACCTGCCTTACCTGTAATGTTACACTGCAGTTTTCTCTTGTTGATACAGGTCTGTTGCTGCTTTTATCCCCGCTCTCGGGCCTCGGTCTGCTCCCACTCAGGTCCACCGCCGCTCTGTGGGAGAAGTTAAGAAAAGCAAGCACCTCCTTCCACACTTCACCGAACTCCCACACTTACCAAACTCCCAGTTGTTAACACTGTGCTGCTGCACTCAGTGCTGGCTGCACTCACAGGCCCCTGTGTTTATACTGTTTGTGACTCAGATGAGTCAACACTGCTCTGCTACAGTTTCAGGAACCAGTTTAATCCAGTTTGCTAATTAACTGACGACAGCAGCTCTCCAGCAGGAGATCTTGCTTGTTTGTCTCTGCTTAAGCCTGAAGAAACTTAAAAATTTAAAGCTTAATTTTTAACTTAAACAGTTGATCTGCCTTAAGAGCTACTAGCAATTAACATTAGATTTAAAAAGAGATTAACACTTAAAACTCCCACTCACCAAACTCGCAGTTGTTCACTCTGACCTGCTGCACTCCAGAGAGCATGAGAGAAAGTGGGGGGAAAGGGAGTCTGTGATTGGAGGAGGGGAGAGCGTGAGAGAAAGTGGGAGAAAGAGAGTCTGTGATTGGAGGAAGGGAGAGCATGAGAGAAAGTGGGAGAAAGAGAGTCTGTGATTGGAGAGGGGAGAGCAGGAGAGAAAGTGGGAGAAAGGGAGTCTGTGATTGGAGAGGGGAGAGTGAGAGAAAGTGGAAGAAAGGGAGTCTGTGTTTGGAGAGGGGAGAGCAGGAGAGAAAGTGGGAGAAAGGGAGTCTGTGATTGGAGAGGGGAGAGCAGGAGAGAAAGTGGGAGAAAGAGAGTCTGTGATTGGAGAGGGGAGAGTGAGAGAAAGTGGGAGAAAGGCAGTCTGTGATTGGAGAGGGGAGAGATCGAGAGAAAGCGGTAGAAAGGGAGTCTCTGATTGGAGGAGGGATGAGTGCGAGAAAGTGGGAGAAAGGGAGTCTATGATTGGAGAGGGGAGAGATCGAGAGAAAGCGGGAGAAAGGGAGTCTGTGATTGGAGAGGGGAGAGATCGAGAGAAAGTGGGAGAAAGAGAGTCTGTGATTGGAGAGGGGAGAGCATGAGAGAAAGTGGGAGAAAGAGAGTCTGTGATTGGAGAGGGGAGAGCATGAGAGAAAGCGGGAGAAAGGGAGTCTGTGATTGGAGAGGGGAGAGATCGAGAGAAAGTGGGAGAAAGAGAGTCTGTGATTGGAGAGGGCAGAGCATGAGAGAAAGTGGGAGAAAGAGAGTCTGTGATTGGAGAGGGGAGAGCATGAGAGAAAGTTGGAGAAAGGGAGTCTGTGATTGGAGAGGGGAGAGATCGAGAGAAAGTGGGAGAAAGGGAGTCTGTGATTGGAGAGGGGAGAGATCGAGAGAAAGTGGGAGAAAGAGAGTCTGTGATTGGAGAGGGCAGAGCATGAGAGAAAGTTGGAGAAAGGGAGTCTGTGATTGGAGAGGGGAGAGATCGAGAGAAAGTGGGAGAAAGAGAGTCTGTGATTAGAGAGGGGAGAGCATGAGAGAAAGAGGGAGAAAGAGAGTCTGTGATTCGAGAGGGGAGAGATCGAGAGAAAGCGGGAGAAAGGGAGTCTGTGATTGGAGAGGGGAGAGTGAGAGAAAGCGGGAGAAAGGGAGTCTGTGATTGGAGAGGGGAGAACATGCGAGAAAGTGGGAGAAAGGGAGACTGTGATTGGAGAGGGGAGAGATCGAGAGAAAGTGGGAGAAAGAGAGTCTGTGATTGGAGAGGGGAGAACATGCGAGAAAGTGGGAGAAAGGGAGTCTGTGATTGGAGAGGGGAGAGATCGAGAGAAAGCGGGAGAAAGGGAGTCTGTGATTGGAGAGGGGAGAGCATGAGAGAAAGCGGGAGAAAGGGAGTCTGTGATTGGAGAGGGGAGAGCATGAGAGAAAGCGGAGAAAGGGAGTCTGTGATTGGAGGAGGGGAGAGCATGAGAGAAAGCGGGAGAAAGGGAGTCTTCATATCCCTTGATTCCCCTAGAGTTTAAAAATCTATCGATCACAGCCTTGAATATACACAAAGACTCAGCATCCACAGCCGTCCGGGGCAGAGAATTCTAAAGATTCACAACCCTCTGAGTGAAGAAATTCCTCCTCTTCTCAGTCCTAAATGGCCGACCACTTATCCTGAACCTAGGCTCCCTAGTTCTAGACACTCCAGGGTTGTCGGGCTGGAAGAGGTTACAGAGATAGGAAGGGGCGAGGCTATGGAGGGACTTGAAAACAAGGATGACCGATTTAAAATCGAGGCATCGCTTAACCTGAAGCCAATGTAAGTCAGCGAGCTCAGGGGTGATGTGTGAACGGGACTCGGTGCGAGTTAGCAGTTTGGGATGACCTGAAGTTTACGGAGGGTGGAAGATGTGAGACCGGCCAGGAATACAGCACAGAACGAGGTCATTCGGTCCATCATGCCTGTACTGGTCTATGAAAGAGCTGTACAATTATTCCCTCTCATCTGCTCTTTCCTCATCGCTCTGTAAATGATTTCACTTCGGGTATTTAGCCAATGCCCTTCTTAAAGTTGCCATTGAATCTGCTTCAACCACCCTTTCAGGCAGTGCATTGCAGGTCACAACAACTCGCTGAGTAAAAAAAAGTTTCCTCCTGTCGCCGCTGGTCTTATATCAATCATCTTAAACGTCAGGTCCAAATTCACCTTTTGTCCCAAACATACTGCACTGACGAGGCCTTCGACAACGTGGACCACTTTCCATACCTCGGGAGCCGACTGTCAACAAGGGTAGACGTCGATGACGAAGTGCAACACCGCCTTCAGTGTACCAGTGCAGCCTTCGGTCGACTGAGGAAGAGAGTGTTTGAAGACCAGGGCCTCAACCCCAGCACCAAGCTCATGGTCTACAGAGCAGTAGTGATACCCGCCCTGCTGTATGCTTCAAAGACATGGACCATGTACAGCAGGCAACTCAAAGCACTGGAGAGGTACCACCAACGCTGCTTCCGCAAGATCCTGCAAATCCATTGGCAGGATGGGCACATCAACATCAGTGTTCTCGCTCAGCATCGAAGCTTTGACCACGCTCGATCAGCTCCTATGGACGGGCACATTGTCCACATACCCGATATGAGACTCCCAAAACAAGCGCTCTACTCGGAGCTCCGACACGGCAAGAGAGCCACAGGTAGGCAGAGGAAACGCTTCAAGGACAACCCTCAAAGCCTCCTTGAAAAGGTGCAACATCCCCACCGACACCTGGGAATCCCTGGCACAAGACCACACAAAGTGGAGGAGAAGCATCCGGGAAGGCGCCGAACACCTCGAGTCTCTTCGCCGGGAGCAAGCGGAAGCCAAGCACAAACAGCGCAAGGAGCGCAGGTCAACTCAAGCACCCCACCCACCTGCCACCACCGTCTGCCCCACCTGTGACAGAGACTGTAGGTCCCGCATTTGACTCATCAGTCACCTGAGAACTCATTTTTAGTGTGGAAGCAAGTCATCCTCGGTTCCGAGGGACTGCTTAAGAAGAAGAAGACTGCACTCAGCTCATCTCAAATGTCTCAAATTACTGATATATACTTCAAAGGGAAACATTTGGCCTACTATGGGGTGTGGGACTAATTAGACAGCTCTCTCAGAGAGCCAGCACAGGCACGATGGGTCGAATGGCTTTCTTCACAAATGACAGATTCTGAGATTGTAATGCTTCATGAGGAAGCAAGTGCTTTGTCAGTGGCTCGTTGGTCTAGTGGGTATGATTCTCGCTTTGGGATTTTCACAGTTGATATGGTGAGACATCTTGGGTTCAAATCCCGGGCAAACCCCATTTATTATTAATGAAAAATCACCTTCTTACAGCTTATTGACACTGTGGAAAACAACATTCCTTTAAATAGAATAAAGCAGAGTTCGCGCCGTTTTCCCCACATTGTCCGAGCTTCACTGGAGCAACGTGAAAACCAACCTGCCGGGTAAAAAATGGCTTTGCGATGTAATCGGTTCTGTGGCGCAATGGAGATCTCATTGGATCTCGGAATCAAGAATGAATCAAGATGCAGCATTGAGAGGTTGTGGGTTCGAGTCCAGTTTCAGGTCGGGGCTCGACAGGGAGATTTTGCAGCAAAACTTCTACTGGTTGATTAATGTCCTTCAGGAAGGGAAACTGCCGCCCCGACACTTCCTGTTACACAAGTGACTCCAGTCACAACCCACTTTCCCTCGGAGCTGGATTGGCGAACCGCTCTCCAGAAGAAAACTCACCACCTGCTCAGGGCAACTCTTGGAAAACAAATTAAAAAGCTGTTCAAACTAAAGTCAGTCTGCTGGGCGCTCAGACAGGTTTCACACTGGACACATGCAGCCAGCTGACAGACAACGAGTCACTGACATTAGTGACGGGCAGCACAGCACCGCCTCCCACAGCTGATCAGCCATCCTTTCAGACCGGTTCAGGAAGAGAGCTTGAAACAGCGCCGCTGGGAGCAGGATTCGCATCTGCGCAGAAACATCCCGCTCGATTTCATGTCCAACGCCTCAAACACTCGGTGATCGCAGCTGCAAGCGGCCGGTGCTGCGGCTGTAGATCAGATTTGGTCGGGTCATCACAGGAGCTCTGTCAGACTGCATGTCCTTTCAGACAGGTTGCTAAATGGGCACCTGTAGCGCGGGTCTGTGCAAGCATTGCCTGGTTCAGGCGGGAGCTTTTTGCCGGTCGTGTGATAACCGGGTTCGATTCCAGCCAATGCAGAACCTTCACATTTCGCGTTCTCCACCCCTGAGATCGGCTCAATTGGGATAAACTTATTGGGAAACATTATCGTCCTAATGAACTGTCTGAGTGGAGCAGTGCGGCGCTTTAGAAGACACAAGGCAAAGTGGTTTCGTTCTCAAGTGCTCTGCTCTGCTCGCAATTACATTCGACCTTGAACCCGCTCTGGACATTAATCTCACTGAAGCAGAGTGTGACCGCGGTGTGTCTGTCAGCGGGTAGGTGACGAGGTTGGGTTTGCTGTGGGACGCTTTCAATCGAGGCTGGGACACGATGCAAGGGGGAGGGTTGCTCCGAGGTCTGGAACACATTGCCAGTCGGGAGCGGGACAAATCGAAAGGAATCAGAAACAGAAAATCCAATCAGCAGATTTGAGAATCTGTCGATCCGCTTTGGGAAAGTGAATCAGAGCAGAATGAAGGGCGAACTGTCCGACTGCCCAGAAGCGATCAAGGCACAGCTCGGTCGGCGCGTTCTCCTGGTTTACGATCCTGGAACATTCCTCACACAAAAATTATTCAACCCAGTGGAAAAAATTCTAACAGCCGATAATTTATTCTACCGATTGCAGGAATGGCGAACGTGGTTACCGAGTGACGGTGAAAAGTGAATTAACTTTTCTTCCATTCAACCGAATTGTGATGAACTTTGATTCTTTCTCATTTTATAGATTGTATTTGAAGGGTCTCGGTAAAAATGTTCAGTGTTTCTGACAGCCGGGTGTGGGTGAGCGGCTGGTGAGTGTAACAGGCTCAGGGCTGGATGCAGTCTCTCTCTCTCTCTCTCTCTCACTTCAGCAGCCAGGGGCATTCAGCCTCGGATCTGCGGGTAAGCGTTCTCCAATGCGGCCTTCGGGATACACGACAGCGCAAAATCATAGAGCAGAAACTGATAGCCAAGTTCCGCACTCATGAGGATGGCCTCAATCGCGATATCGGGTTCATGTCACGATACAGAACGTGACTTGACATCATGGCCGGTCTTCCCAGGTGTTTTTTTAAAAAAAAGACTAACACAAGAACCAACACAAATTGACAGGATATGCAGCCAGCAGGTGGTTTGACACGTTGGACCCCCTGGGACACATCTCATTGTCTTGGCTGTACTCTTAGTGTGTCTTTGATGTAGGGAAAGATTTGAATAGATTTTGTCTGTGTTTAAATTGTGAATTCTGGGAGATTCTCTCACTGCTAACTTACCTGAGGAAGGAGCGAATAGCTCCGAAAGCTTGTAAAATTAAATAAATCTGTTGGACTATAACCTGGTGTTGTGCGACTTCTCATTTTTGTCCACCCCAGTCCAACGCCGGCATCTCCACATCATGATCTCTGATGGGGAGAGTTGATTGACAGCTGGAGGCTGTTGGTGGTTTGATTGATGCAGGAAGTTCCCTCCAAACCCTGTTATGATTGACAGCTGCAATCCACTTGTTTATCCAGGACAGAAACATGAACAAAAGTGAATGAGTCCCGGATCATTCTGGGTCTGTTTAAAAGGGAGGCGATTTCAGATCCGGCGGCCGAGTGGTTAAGATGTTGGATTCGAAAGTCACGGGGTTTGTTTAGCTGAGGCTCGAACCCTGCTCGCGGCGGATCTGTTCAGAAATTCTAAATCTGCTTTTTGTTCTTTAATCCTCTCTTTTCTCAGAGCGCTGACCCGGAAATTGCTCAGCATTTTCGCCGCTGCTATTTCTCAAATTAGCCGCACCCGCGTAACCTAATGGGGAAGGCGCCTGATCTTCGATTCCGCGCGAAATATTATCCGAAGATTGCAGGCTCGAGTCCGTCTGTGGCCGTTTTACACACTGGGCGATAACTGTTCCCAATGTGTACAACACCCGGATCATTCCTCCCCCAGAGTCCTCAGTCTCTCCGGTATCTCTGCATCCAGTGGCGGGAGCTGCTCTTCCGCTGAAGTTTGCTGACAGAAGCTGAATCTGCATTTCCAACATTGTCGATATTCCCATTCCCTCAAAGAACGAAGCCAAACAGAAGGAGGGAATTACATAGAATGACGCTGACTTTTACAAAACATAAACGGAGCGTTGGGCCCAACTGGTGTGTGTCGGTGTTTCTGCTCCACACCAGCCTCCTCCCGAGCTGCTTCATCTCCTCCGATCAGCAGAACCTTCTGTTCCTGTCTCCCACATGTGTGTATCCAGCTTCCCCTGAAATGCATCTATTCGTCTCAAACGCTCCACGTGGCCGCCAGTTCCATATTCTTATCACTCTCTGAGTAAAGAAGTTTATCCTGAATTGCCTATTAGATTTATGAGTAATTATCGTGTATTGATGACCCCGCGTTTTGAACACCCCACAAGTGGAACCATCCGATATACGTCAATCCTTCCAAAACCGGAGCTCCAACTGCCGACCATTTCCCCACTGAACTGCCTGTAATCAGAAAAGCTCAGCCCCGACTGGGGAGGGCTAATCCTGTCCTGACAAGAAATGGGGAAGTTTACCTGTGCTGTGCGCCGGTTGCTGGGGGCTTTACTTGGTTAAACTGCAGTTCTATCCTTACAGACACTCGGGGTCCACAAGCCTTGAGTCTTCCCGACCTGTACCACATATCTCTAGACTTAGGTTGCAGTGTTGAAAACCCTACTGGGAGCGGAAGAGAGACAGAAGCAGAGAGAAAGGCAGAGAGACACACAGCAAGGCACAGATAGAGAGAGAGACATAGATATTGAGAGTGAGACAAAGCGATAGGCAGAAAGATTGAAAGAGAGAGAGAGAGAGAGAGAGAGCGACAAGAAGAGCCAGCAGAGAGATTGGAAGATGAATCTGCATTTGACGAACAATGACTATTCCTGTATAGACTAATGTGCAACCCTAGCATATCATCGGCTTTGTGGCGCAATGGATAGCGCATTGGACTTCTAGTTGATGTTTGTGAAAGTTATTCAAAGGTTGTGGGTTCGAGCTCCATCAGAGTCGTTATTTATCTACGTTCCGGTGGTGAAATTTTGCAGCATTCTGGTTCATTGATGCCCTTCAGAGAACGGGGATCGCCTGAATTGTGATTGAAGAACAAGCCAGCTTCAATCTGCGCACCTACTTGAAATATTTTATTCATTCCATTATACTTTTCTGAATTACTTTCCCTGCCCTCTCAATCATTCTTTCTTTCTTTACAATTTTCTGCTGTTATTACAGGTTAGATCAACAGTGGCCGTTCAAGGAAGTCTGCGAAATCTATCAGGGGAATAAACAGAGAATAAAGAACGAGACAGGGAGAGATAGAGAGATACATGCAAAGAAAATGAAGGGTTTATGGGTCAAGTTCTGCGACTGTGCGGAGTTTAAGGTGCAGCTTGGGAGAGCTTCCTCCCGTCTCCTGAAATCCACTAACTATTCCAAGACTTGAGCACAAAAATCTAGGCTGCCAGTTCAGTGCAATACTGAGGGAGCGCTACACTATCGGAGATGCCGTCGTTTGGATGAGACGATAAACCGAGGCCCTGTCTGGACCCTCAGGTGGACAGGAAAGACTATTTCGACGGAGGGCAGGATAGTTATCCCCGGTGTCCTGACTAACATGTATCCCTCAACCAACATCACTAAAACAGAATATCTGTTCATATCTGTTTGTGGGAGCTTGCTGTGCGCATATTGGCTGCCACCATTCCTACATTACAACACTGACTACACTTCAAAAAGTGCTTCATTGGCCGGAAAGATTTTTGGGGCATCCTATATAAATGCAAGACCTTTTTCTTTTTATCGTCTATACCCGGAACCAATAAACTTAGACGTCAAGCAGTGAGACGGTATTTGTAGAAAGGGTTGTGAGACTTGAATGCACTGGCCTAGAGCAGCAGATTTAAAACAAGGTTTAAAAACCGGCAGCGTGTGGGAGGAAGCGGAGAGAGAGGCAGGAGAGTCACAGGTAAGATCACCTTGGAAACGACTGGCCCCGAATCTGCTTTAAATCCCCCCACTGTATTTAAAAACATTTATTGTCATATTGATACATTGAAGCATTTCAGCAATATATGAGATTTAATGCAGCCTCTGGTTAGCTATATTGAACCCAACCGCTGTGTTCAGGCTCTACCCTGAATGTTTATCTCTAACCTAGAATCAGTTTGTAATCTGGAGACAAGTTTTCAGCAGCCGGTGAACAGGGAGCAGAGGCTGAGGCTGATTCTTCCCACGGCATCTTCCCGTGCAAGCGCAGGAGATGCAACACCTGCCCTTTGACCTCCTCCCTTCCCACCGTCCAGGGCCCCAAACACTCCCTCCAGGTGAAACAGCGAAGTCCTTGTACTTCTTTCAATGGAGTAAACTCTATTCGCTGCTCACACCGCGATCTCCTCTACATTCGGGGGACCAAACGCAGATTGGGTGATCGCTTTGTGGAACACCTCCGTCCAGACCGCAAGCGTGACTCTGAGCTTCTGTCCTCGGCCTCCTACACTGTTCTAATAAAGCTCAACGGAAGCTCGAGGAACAGCACCTCATCTTCCCATTAGACGCTTCACAGCCTTCCGGACTCAATTTCAGTTCATCAATTTCAGTTCATAACCACCGTTCCCATTTTGTGGACAGCAGCTGTTGGTAATGACTCTGCTGTTGCCATTTACACCTCCTCTAGACCCATCTTTTGTTTCTTTACTTGTCCCATTACCACCCCTTTTGCCTTGCACCATCACCCCTTTTGTCATTTAATCTCTCCAGCCTTCCACCCTATCACAGACCTTCCCCCTTGTTCTTTCCTCCGCTCCCTCTTTGCCTGTCATTGTACTTGCTAAAAATCTGTTACATTTCTAACTTTTCCCAGTTCTGATGAAAGCTCATCGATCTGCAACGATAACTCTGTTTCTCTCTCCACAGATGCTGCCTGACCTGCTGAATATTTCCAACATTTTCTATTTTTATTGCAATATTCCTGCTGTTTACATTCATTATCCTGCAGACTATTCGTACTGTTCCCAACATCTTCTATTACTGTTGAATATCAGAAGCGTAACATTATTGTAATGACTGATGCGATTCTTTTAGACTTGTGGTTCCACAACAAAGTGAATATCACGAAACCAGCGCAATAATCATTGCGGAGGTAAAAACCCACGGTGCAGGGTCAGTGATTTGAGAATTTGCGGTCACGCAGATCTAAATATATCGACTGGGTTTTTGCACCAATGACTATTGGTACGAATGGGGCATGTGACCCCATCTCTGGTGGGTCTGTCCTGCCGGTAGGACAGGACATACCCAGGGATGGTGATGGAGGAGTCTGGGACGTTGGCTGAAAGGTGTGATTCTTTGGGTACGACTCTTTGAGTATGACTATGTCAGGCTGTTACTTGACTACTCTGTGGGGCAGCTCTCCCACTTTGAGCACAAGTAAGTGAGCAGGACTTTCCCGGGTCGATTGGGCGAGGTTTCAGACCACACCTAGAGCACTGTGAGCAATTCTGAGATACCACACCTTAGCAATCATATATTGGCCTTGGAGGGAGTGCAGTGTAGGTTGACCAGAATGAAAACCGGATTCCAAGGGTTAAATTAGGAGGAGAGATTACACGAATTACGGTTGTATTCCCGATAATTTAAAGGTTAAGGCGAGATGTGATCGAAGTTTTCAAGATATTAAGGGGAACAGATAGGATAGATAGGGAGAAACTATTTCCACTGGATGGGGAGTCTAAGACTAGGGGGCATAGTCTAAAAATTAGAGCCAGGTCTTTCAGGAGTGAAAGTCGGAAACACTTCTACACACAATGGGTGGTAGAAGTTTGGAACTCTCTTCCACAAACGGCAATTGATGATGGATCAAATGTTAATTTTATATCTGAGATTGAGAGGTTTTTGTTCACCAATGGTATTAAGGGATATGGAGAAAATGCGGGGATATGGAGTTGGGTCGCAGATCAGCCATGATCTCACTGAATGGCGGAACAGGCTGGGGGGGCTAAATGGCCCACTGCTGTTCCTATGTTCATATGTTGTATAAAGTTCTGCTTAGACCACATCTGGAGTAACTGCGTCCAGTTCTGTGTTCCGCACCTCAGGAATGATATATTGGCCTTGGAGCGGGTGCAACGCTGATTAACAGAATGATACCGGGGCTAAACGAGTTAGATTATCACGAACAGCTGCACAGACTAGGCTTGTATTCCGTTGGGTATAGTAGATAAAGATGTGATATAATTAAGATAGTTAGGTTACTGTCCGTTCCGCTCTGTAACACACTGACCTGTTAACTGTTTCCAGATATTGTCGCTCATTTTCACCATTGGATGTGCTGCAGTCCGCTGACAACAGGCATTTAAACCGAGCAAGATTTCAGCCCTGGCGGTGAATGCTGCTCCTGACGGATTTCTCGGTCTCCAGGCGCTGGCGGAGATCGGAAAGCTCTTGTTTCACACTAAGTAAAACTAGAAGTCATCAATATAAGATAGTCACTAATAAACCGAATAGGGATTTCAGGAGATAGTTTTTTACTCAAAGTACGCGCTACCATGAGGAATAGTTGAGGTAAATAGCATTGATGCATTTCAGGGGGAGTTAGATAAGTACATGAGGGAGACAGCAATAGAAGGATATGCTGAAAGTTAGATGATGTGGGCTGGGAGTTGGCTCGACTGCAGCAGAAACGCCGGCAGAGACCAGTTGTGCCGAATGGCCTTTTCCTGTGTTGTACATTCGATGTAAAGTGTCTGAAATGTTCATAACTCCGCACCTGTTTTCGGCTCCAGACTTCAATGCAATTATTTTCTCTTAAATAAATCCTCTTAATAGCCTTGCGTCCTTGTCTCCCGCCACCTCTGGGGGAAGGTCAAACTCCCCGCAGGAACAATTCTGCCCGAGCGGGATTCTTTCAATTTGCGGTTTTGAAACAGGACAGAGACACAAATCTGGTTCCTTCTTTGACCCTGTGATTTGCTATTCTGCGGATATGAGAGAGAGAGAGAGAGGGAGCGAGAGGGACAAAGAGAGAGTCAGAGAGAAGGAAGGAGGAAAAGGGAGAAACAGAGAGAGAGAGAGAGAGAGTGAGAGGTACAGAGAGAGAGATATAGACATCCTTGTCAACCTATTTAATTGTTATCCCCAGCAGTTTGTAAAGATGATCAACGGACGGACTTGTATTTTATCGCTTTTCCCGACTTCAGAACGTCCCAAAGCGCTTTACCGCCAATTGTGTTCGAACTTGGTGTTCCCGCCCTGGACTTGGGAAACTACAGCAAATTCGCAACAGCTTCTTCCTCTCTTTCCCTCACTCTCTCTATTTCTCTCTCTCTATTTCTCGCTCCATCTCTCTCCCTCTCTCTCTCTCTCTCCCTCTCTCTCTATTTCTCTCTCTCTATTTCTCTCTCTCTATTTCTCTCTCCCTCTCTCTCGCTGACTCTGTCTGTTTGTTTCTCTCTCTTTCTCTGTTTGAATCTCTATCAGACGGTGTCCCTCCTTCTTTATAACTGAACAGCGACATGTAATCGCAGCCTGTCCCGGGGTGAGTTACTATGGGAAATCACTGGGACCACAGGCTCCCTGTAAGGTCTCCTCCTTAGATGGGAAGCCCGGAGAGAGAGGCAGACGCGCGCAATGTGGAAACGGTGAATAATGGCATCTTCATTCGTAGTTATTTCGAACATTTTATAATGTTCTATTTGAGATGCTGTGCACTCCAATGACTCGCTATCTCTGCGCCTGTTTCATAGTTACTCTCTCTCTCTCTCTCTGTCACTCTCTGTCTGTCTCTCTCTCTGTCCCTATTTCTGCCTCGTATTCTGTTTCTCTCCCTGCTGTCTCGCTCTCTCTCTGTCACTATCTTTCTATCTGACTCAGATTCTTTCCCTGTCTGTGTGCCTGTCTCTCCATCTCTGTTTCTCTATCTATCTAACTCTGCCTGTGTGTGCAGCTGTGTTTGGATTTGTGTGTGTGGATCTCTGTACACATGAACAGGATTAGACCATTCAGCCCCTCGAACATGTTCCGCCATTCAATTAGGTCATGGCTGATCTGTATCTTAACTCCATTATTGCCGGAACCTTTAATAACCTTGCCTAACAAGAATCTATCGATCTCAGTTTTGAAATGTATCTGCTTTCGCTTCTCACTCTCTCTATTTGAATTGCTCCGCGGGTCAGGAAGTTTGTGCAGGGAGAGATTTGAGATGCTCAGACTGGAAGGAAGTTTAGAGTGATGTCCCCCAGGGGTCGATAGTAGGAGCGCTGCTCTTTTTGATGAAGATTAATGACCTGAACTTGGGTACAGAGGTCATAATTTCAAAGTTTGCAGATAATACGAAAGACGGTAATGTAGTAAACAGTGAGGAGGATGGTAACAGACTACAGGAGGACATATACAGACTGGTCAAATGGGCAGACACGTGACAGATGAAATTTAACACAGAGAAGTGTGAAGTGATATATTTTGGTCGGAAGAATGAGGTGAGGCAAAATGAATTAAATGGTACAATTTTAACGTGAACAATTATTTACTTTAATCGGCTCCCTCTGGAGATCACTGGCCCCGAAACTGGTCAGAAAGCTCTCCCCTGCATTTCATTAACCGCCTCTAAATGGTACAATTTTAAAGTGGGTGCAGGAACAGGGAGACCTGGGGTGTGCGGACACAGATCTGTGAAGCTGTCAGGACACGTTGAGAAGACTGTTAAAAAGCACATGGGATCCTTGGCTTTATATATTTTTTATTATATATTTGATCCCACCCTCTGTGTTTAGTCTCTACCCTGAATATTTATCTCCAACCTAGAATCAATATATAATCTGGAGACAAGTTTTCAGCAGCTGGCGGGCAGGGAGCAGAGGCTAGGGCTGATTTGTGTCATCTGGGAGCAGAGCACAATGTTCCTGCTGTTCATTTTAAATATCCAGCAGAATATTCGATACTGTTCTCAATATCTTACATTACCGATTAATATCGGAATTTTTCCATATTGTAACGATCGCCGTCTCTCTTTTCGATTTGATGAATTTGACACAAATTAAATATCACGAAACCGTTATTGCCAATAATAAACAGTGTCAGCGTTTTGAGAATTTAACTTGTGGGAGGTACCGTTTCTACAGCTGTGATGGCCGAGTGGTTAAATCGTTGGACTTGAAATCCAATGGAGTTTTCCCACGCAGGTTCGAGCCCTGCTCGCAGCGGATTCTCTCATTGTTGGAATCAATTTCTTCAGGTAATTTATTTTCTTCAATCTGCTCCCTCTGGAAGGATTTTGGACATTTCAATACCGGGGTTAAGGAAAGTAAATGATTGGCAAGAGACCTGGACCACTTATTTACTTCAAGAAGGCATGCTGGGATTACTGACCTAATTCCTGAACGGCTGCAGGGCATTCTGATGGGGAGGGTTGACAGGCGGAGGTCGTGGTCCATATCGGTACCAACGACATAGGTAGGAAGAGGGATGAAGTCCTGCAGGCAGAGTTTAGGGAGCTAGGAAAGAGTTTAAAAAGCAGTACCTCAAAGGTAGTAACCTCCAGATTACTACAAGTGCTTGTGATTTCAGAAGTAGGAAGATATAGCAGATGAATGCGTGGCTGGAGAGATGGTGTAGGAGGGAGGGCTTTAGTTTCCTGAGGAATTCTAACCGCTTCTGGGGGAGGTGGGACCTCTACAAGCCAGACGGGTTGCACCTCAATGGGAACGGGACCTATATCCTCGCGGGACGGTTTGTCAGTGCTTTTGAGGAGGGTTTAAACTTGCTTGGCAGGGTGATGGGAACCTAAGTATAGAGTCAATGAGGAGGGAAGAACAACTGGAATTGGAAAACAAACACGTAGAAAGTAAATTGGAAGGACAGAGGAATCAAGGGCTAGATAGTAGTCAATAAGGTTTGCCTGTACTAAATGGTATATACTTCAGTGCAAGGAGTATAGCGAACACGGCAGATGAGCTGAGGGTGCAGGTAGATACCTGGGACTATAATATTTGCCCGAAAATTAATCCTAATACGCGAGAGTACGCACTGTGTACTCTCGCGTATTAGATCCCGAATTGGCGGTTTCCTGCATGCACTGCGCATGCGCGGGAAACCGGCACTTCGTGAAATGAAAAGGGGGCGGTTCCTAAGTGAACCGCGTGCGCGCTACAGGTTGTGCGCACGCAGTGCACTTAGTTTTTTTCAGCTTTGAACGCGCAGGAAAGTGGTGAAGATTTTACACATAAAGAAAGCAGGCGTAGGACCCCCTTTTAACAAGGTAAGTAGTTAATTAAGTGTTATTTAAAAAAAATTTCAACAGGTTTATCTTTTTTAGAGACTTTAAAGAAAGGTAAGTTTATTTTTATAACTTTTAAAAAGATTTAAAATTTTTTCAAAAATTTATTTTTTTGTTTAATGTGGTTAATTTATTTAACTATACTTATTTTATTAATGTGATGTATTTTTTCAAATTTAATTGAGGTTTAGCTGTTCTTTTGGGGGTTTGTAGTATTCATAGCTTTGACAGGACTTCCTGTCAAAACTATGAATGAAAGATGGTGTGCTGCCATTGGCGCTAACTGAATCACGTGATCCCAGAGCTCGCACGAACTAATTGCGCCTCTGGGATACCCACACATTGCACGGTTGCAACAAGAAGAGGCTCTGAAACTAAAGTTCGTGTGGGCCCCAAACAAAAAGGTAGGCGCGGAGTGCGATAACGCGGGGAATCCTTACCCCCGCGGGAGCCATCCATGTTTAATTTCTGGGCCATTAAAGCTATTACAGAGATGTGGCTGAAAGCAGGGCAGGTATGGCAGCTCACCATTCATTGTGTCTCTTCCTTTGCTCCGATTCTCGAATTGAACGATTTAACTGACGTGTTTTATCAGCCACTGAAGGATTGGCTTGGAACAGAGTGACATCAAGGATGGGACATATTTCTAGCGTCTGTCCTAAGTTAGTGTTTTTCTGTCTCCTTCTGCCCTTTTCTCTGGTTTTTGTCTCTCTCGGTACCGGTTGAACATTTGATTTGATGCATTTGTCCTAAACTCATGCCTTTTGCCCATTTCGAGGCAGTCAGACATGCTCTGTCTGTCTGTTACTGCTTGTGACAATTAACGGGAACCGCCACGAGTTAAACGTTTATCAGCAAACCGAAGAAAGACAAATAAAACGAAAGATGTGTTGCTCCGTCCAGTGCAAAGGTGCAATGGATGATATTCAAAATAATTTCCCCCTGACAGTTTGTGTAGATTTTTTTTGTAAATGCTGGATTTTCAATGTTAGGAAAAGCGTAAATGTAATAAATAAACTGCTGATGACCCGTACAGCGATCATACCCGTCCCCTTAGCGATATTAGCACCACGCTCTGATGCAACTGGGATAACCGGGCGGAAATAGCTGTCCGCATTGTTCGAGCCCCGCGCTGGGCGGTTTGTGTTTTACTTCTCACACTGGGTCACAGAGTTATTGTACAGACAATGAACCCACCACATCCCTTAAACATTTTTCCAATATAAAATAACAACAGTTCCATAAAAACCGAGTGTGTAAATAGAAAGTAACAGAAAAAGAGCCCCTCCCGTCATGCAGCAGAAATGTATTCCACCACAATCTGTAAACTCATGGCCCGGCATTTTCCTCACACTTCCATTAACATCAAGCCAGGTGATCAACCTGGTTCAATGAGGAGTGTAGAAGAGCATGCCAGGAGCAGCACCAGGCGCACCTAAAAATGAGGTGCCAACCTGGGGAACATGCAATACAGGACTACATGCACGCTAAACAATGGAGGCAGAATGCTGTAGAAAGAGCTAAGCGATCCCACAATCAACGGATCAGATCAAAGCTCTGCAGTCCTGCCACATCCAGTCGTGAATGCTGGTGGATCATTAAACAACTGATGGGAGGAGGAGGCTCCATGAATATCCCCATCCTCAGTGAAGGTGGCGCCCAGCACGTGAGTGCAAAAGACAAAGCTGAAGCGTTTGCAACCATCTTCAGCCAGAAGTGCCGAGTGGATGATCCATATCGGCCTCCTCCTGAGGTCCCCGGCACCAAAATAGCCAGTCATCGGCCAATTCGATTCACTCCACGTGATATCAAGAAACGGCTGTGCGCACTTAATACAGCAAAGGCTATGGGCCCCAACAACATCCCGGCTGTTGTGCTGAATACACGTGCTCCAGAACTAGCCGCGCCTCTAGCCAACCTGTTCCAGTACAGCTAAAACACTGGCATCTATCCGACAACGTGGGAAACTGCCCAGGTATGTCCTGTCTTCAAAAAGCAGGACAAATCCAATCCAGCCAATTACCGCCCCATCAGTCTGCACTCAATCATCAGCAAAGTGATGGAAGGTGTCATCTACAGTGCTATCAAGCAGCACTTACTCACCATAACCTGCTCACTGATACCCAGTTTGGGTTCTGCCACGACCATTCGGCTCCAGATCTCAGGACAGCCTTGGTCCAAAATTGGTCCCAGGGCCTGATAATCTCCATCCTAGGGTACTTAAGGAAGTGGCCCAAGAAAAAATAGATGCATTGCTGTTAATCTTCCAAAATTCTATAGACTTTGGAACAGTTCCCATGGATTGGAGGGTAGCTAATGTAACCCCACTAATTAAAAAAGGTGGTAGAGAGAAAATGGGGACTTATAGGCCGGTAAGCCTGACATCGGTAGTGGGGAAAATGCTAGAGTCCATTATAAAAGATGTAATAGCAGAGCACTTGGAAAACAGTGCCAGGATCGGATAAAGTCAACATGGATTTACAAAATGTAAATCATGCTTGAATAAACTACTGGAATTTTTTGAGTATGTAACTGGCAGAATAGATAAGGGAGAACCAGTGGATGTGGTGTATTTGGACTTTCAGAAGGCTTTCGATAAGGTCCCGCATAAGAGATTAGTGTGCAAAGGTAAAGCATATGGGATTGGGGGGTAAGGTACTGACTTGGATCGAGAACTGTTTGGCAGACGGGAAGCAAAGAGTTGGAATAAACGTGTCTTTTCCGAGTGGCAGGCAGTGAATAGTGGGTTACCGCAGGGATCGGCGCTAGGACCTCAGTTATGCACAATATATATTAATGATCTAGCCGAGGGAACTCGATGTAATATTTCCAAGTTTGCAGACGACACAAAGTTGGGTGGGCTTGTGTGCTGTGAGGAGGATGCAGAGAAACTCCAGTATGATTTGCACAGCTTTGGTGATTGGGCAGATGCATGGCAGATGCAGTATAATGTGGATAAATGCGTCGTTATCCACTTTGATGGCAAAAACAGGAAGGCAGATTATTATCTGAACGGCAATAGATTGGGAAAAGGGGAAGTGCAACGAGACCTGGGTGTCCTTGTGCACCAGTCGCTGAAGATAAGCATGCAGGTGCAGCAGGCGTTTAAGAAGGCAAATTATATGTTGGCCTTCATAGCGAGAGGATTCGAGTACAGGAGCAAGGATCCCTTGCTGCAGTTGTACAGGGCCTTGGTGAGATAACACCTTGAGTATTGTGTGCAGTTTTGGTCGCCTTATCTGAGGAAGGATGTTCTTGCCATGGAGGGAGTGCAGCGAAGATTCAACAGACTGATACCTGGGATGGGAGCAATGACGTATGAAGAGAGATTGGGTCGATTGGGCTTGTATTCGCTAGAGTTTCGAAGAATGAGAAGGGATCTCATTGAAACTTATAAATTTCTAACAGGACTAGACAGACTAGATGCAGGAAGGTTGTTCCCGACGGCGGGGGAATCCAGAACCAGAGGTCATAGTCTAAGGATAAGGGGTAAGCCATTTAGGACTGCGATGAGGAAGAATTTCTTCACCCAGAGAGTGGTGAACCTGTTGAATTCTCTACCACAGAAGGCAGTTGAGGCCAATTCATTAAATATATTTAAGAAGGAGTTAGATATATTTCTTAAGGCTGAAGGGATCAAGGGATATGAGGCGAAAGCAGGGACAGGGTACTGAATTTGGATGATCAGCCATGATCTCATTAAATGGCGGAACAGTCTCTAGGGGCAGAATGGCCGACTCCTGTTCCTATCTTCTATGTTTCTATGTTTCTAAAAGAGCTGAAATCCAGAGGTGAGGTGAGAGTGATTGCCCTTGACATCAAGGCAGCATTTGACCGAGTGTGGCATCAAGGAGCCCTAGTAAAACTGAAGTCAATGGGAATCAGGGGGTAAACGCTCCACTGGCTGGAGTCATACCGAGCACAAAGGAATATGCTTGTGATTGTTGGAGCTCAATCATCACAGCCCCAGGACATCGCTGCTGGATCTCCTCAGGGAAGTGTGCTAGGCCCAACCCTAGACTCAATGGGCATCAAGGGGTATGGGGAGACAGCGGAAATATGGCATTGAGATAGAGGATCAGCCATGATCATATTGAATGGCGGATCAGGCTCGAAGGGCAGAAAGGCCGACTCCTGCTCATATGTTTCAATGAGATCACCTCTCATTCTTCTAAACTCCAGAGGGTATAGGCCCATTCTACACAATCTCTCATCATAGGACAGCACTCTCATCCCAGTAATCAATCTAGTGAAACTTCGTCTCAGTAATCTATCTGGTGAATCTTCGTCTCACCTCCTGACTCCACAAATGCTTTCCACCATCTATAAGGCACAAGTCTGGGGTGTGATGAAATACTCTCCACTTGCCTGGGTGAGTGCAGCTCCAATGACACTCAAGAAGCTCGACACCATCCAGGACTTAGCAGCCCCCTTGATTGACACCCCATCCACCACCTTAAACATTCACTCACTCCACCACCGGCGTACCATGGCTGCAGTGTGCACCATCTTCAAGATGCACTGCAGCAACTCACCAAGGCTTCTTCGGCAGTACCTCCCAAACCCGCGACCTCTACCACCTAGAAGGACAAGGGCAGCAGGCACATGGGAACATCACCACCTCTATGTTCCCCTCCAAGTCACGCACCATCCTGAGTTGGAAGTATATTGCCATTACTTCATCGTCGCTGGGTCAAAATCCTGGAACGCCCTCCCTAACAGCACTGTTGGAGCACCTTCACTAGACGGACTGCAGCGGTTCAAGAAGGCGGCTCACCACCGCCTTCGCAAGGGAAATTAGGGATGGGCATATATGCTGGCATTGCCAGCGACGCCCGCATCGCATGCACGTTTAATAAATAATGTGACATTTTCCTTCCCCATTCTGTTGCAGTTTTTACCCTCTTGTCTTGTCTTCTACTGCAACAACCCCCGCATCTAGTTTAAACACTCCCCACATTCTACCTGTTCTGCCGGTCAACAACTGAATCCCTTTTGCTTTCGGTGGAACCCATCAGGTCTCTATACACTCCCTCTATTCCGAAAGCTGTAGCACTGTTTCATGGAACGAATCCCTGTTTCACTACAGCAAAGTCTCAGCCATGCTTGGTCTGCCTAATCCCCCTCTGTCTCTCTTGACTAACACACGGCACGGGTAGTATTTCAGAAAGTTCTACAATTGACATAGTATTCGGGACACCAGGACAATCTTGGAGGGGTGTGTAAAACATGATTTGAAATTAGCTGGAGAAAATTGTTAGGTGAAAGGTCTGGAGGGGCAGACTGGGGAGAGTGTCTGTACATTGAATGTGAACATGTCAAAAAGAATCAGATATTCAGAACCACAAACATCTCCGATGGGTTACAGCCTCCCCGTCTGCTCCGAATCTTTGCGAGACACTTTTCCGGTTTAACATGGATGGTGGGGAGGGGCTCGTGTCGTCACAGTCAAACCTCTGAACGAACCAAACTCCCACAGTCACAGGATTAGAATGGCGGAGACCGGCAGATCCCCCTTCACTGTTGGTGCAATCATTCCTTTTAGAATTAATTGCTCTTTTTCTGTTACTTTCGATTTACACACTCGAATTTTATCGAACAGTTATTATTTTATATCGGAACAATGGTTAAGGAATGTGGTGTGTTTATTGTCTGTCAAATAACTCTGTGACCCAGTGTGAGAAGTAAAACGCAATCCGCCCAGCGCGGGGCTCGAACAGCTATTTCCGGCCGGTTATCGCACAGTTGTTCAGAGCGTGGCGCTAATATCGCTGAGGTCACGGGTTGACCCCTGTGCGGGTCATCAGCAGTTTATTTCTTACTTTTACGCTTTCTCCTAACATTGAAAATCCAGACTTTACAAGTGAAATACACTGAAGTTTTTATAAAAAATCACAGAGAAAAACGTGTAAAATTCCCCGTTGTTTTCCCGGCACTGATGGGTTGTGAAGTGAGAAACGGGCCCGAAGTCCCACTGAGCCGCACTGACCGCGAGCTGCAGGTGAAATTATATGAAGCTCAATGTTTCGCAGCGAGGTATTCGATTGATATAAGTTCCCGAATCAGGGAGAGATTTTCTGATGTGGTTGTTGACACTCAGTTATATCAAACTTTCCTTCAAATCTCTGCCGAGGAATTCAGAGCTGTGGATCGCCTGTAAAATTTGAAAAACTAATCCCCCAATGTAGGGCTCGAACCCCGGACGCTAAGATTAAGAGTTTCTTGCTCTACCCGCCTTGGCTCAAGAACCCTTGATGCCCTTATCTATCTTTTGTCAGAACTAAATAACGAAGCAGTGAACAGGAGTGGATATATATGGAACAGATAAATACAGCGAGGAATTTCGGATTTGGCATATTTTCCTTCCTTGCTTACATTAATAAAGCGAAACAAACAAAACAAAACACAGCTCCTGTATTTATAAAACGCTTCAACTCGCCCCAATAGCAATCTCAAACAATGAATTATATCATTATCGTGTTAATTAATTTCTAATATATTCACATTTTCCTTTCACTTCGCTCACACAGCAATGCGAATGCAGTATATTTATGGCAGAGTTTACAATATCAGGATGTCGAGACAGACGACAATGTAGCTTCAGAGCAATTGATTCTGACAAAACAATTCGTAAGTGGAAAAACATTTTTGTAAAGAGAGGCTAACATTTTTGACCTGAAATAATTAGTGTGCAATTTAATATTGCAGAACACAATGGATTAGCACTGCCATCGGTTTTACTGGTCGGTCTTAAGCCAGATTCAGAACAAAGAAGAAAAAGTTTCACCCAGTGAGTTAAACGAGTGCGCACCAGTCCGCTGCTCTCCCCCACAGTCCTACAAGGTTTTCCATTCCGACTGTATATTAGTAATTTGAGCCATGCCCTGAGCTAGGTGTAGCATTGGGAGGAGAAGGTGACCTTGGACAGAAGGGCCTCTAGGGTTTTTGTTTTAACTGTCTTCACTCTGAAGGGTAATCAGTGGTAAGATCAACCAAGGCTTTAAACTTTTCTAATAATTGGTTTTATGAACATTATAATACAAGTGTTACAGAGAGCGATTTGTACAACCTTTAACTCAGTGGAACAACTCGAAACTCAGAACAGCCAATTATTCTGCTTCGGGAGACGGAGAGATTAATTATGTTTTGGTGTCTTTTTTGGTGTTTTTCTGGTCAGTCTTCGCGATCTCCTCTCCGTTTGTCTGTCTCCTGGACCGTACTCGGTTTTTTCCTTCAGAATGGCTGCTCTTATACCATTGCTGCTAACAGAAGCATGCCTTCCAGTGACTTTCCATTCTCTCCCTCTCATGGTTACACAGACTGATGCTACCGGAGAGCAACTAGTGTATGCGAAGGTTCCTCAGATACTCTCGAGGCCTCCTTATCTGTGGCTTCCAGACAATCTGCAGAACACTTTTGGAATTCGGTCAGCAAACCAAGCATGCCTTCTTGAAGTAAGTAAGTGATCCAGGTCTCTCGCCAATCCTTTAATTTCCTTAAAACCGGTATTGAAATGTCCAAAATCCTTCCAGCGGGAGCAGATTGAAGGAAATAAATTATTTGAGGGAATTGATTCCAATAATGAAAGAATCCGCTGCGAGCAGGGTGTGAATCTGCGCGGGGAAACCTCATTGAATGTACAAGTACAACGCCTTAACCACTCGGCCATCGCAACTGTGGAAACGCCATCTCCAACAAGATAAATTCTGAAAACGCTGACCCTATTTACTATTGGCAATAACGTTTTTGTGACATTTAATTTGCGTCAAATTCATCAAATCGAAAAGAGTCGCAGCGATCGTTACAATAAAGGAAAACTTCCGATGTTTAACGGTAATGTAAGATGTTGCGAACATTATGGATTATTCTGAAGGGTAATGAAACTAAACAGCAGGAACATTGTGTTCTGCTCCCACATGACACAGATCAGCCTCAGCCTCTGCTCCGTGCCCGCCGGCTGCTGAAACCTTGTCTCCAGATTATAAGCTGATTCTAGGTTGGAGATAAATATTCAGGGTAGAGCCTAAACACAGCGGGAGGGTTCAAATATTTAAAGCAGTTATTTTAGACCAGACACCGCGTTGAATCTCATATATTGCTCAACTGCTTCAATGTATGAATATGACATTAAATGTGTTTAAATACAGTGGAGGGATTTAAAGCAGATTCGTGGCCAATAGTTTCCAAGGTGATCTTTCCTGTAGCTCTCTTGCCTCTCTATCCCCTTCCTCCCACACGCTGCCGGTCTTTAAGCCTTGTTTTAAATCTGCTGCTCTGGGCCAGTGCATTCCACATTCTCACAACCCTTTCTACAAATACCGTCTCACTGCTTGACTTCTCTGTTTATTAGTTATTAATCACCTTGAGGGGCGATGATGGCGTTTGTGACGTCAAATTAAGAGGCGGCCTATTGGAAACACGTAGGGGTCACAGTTTCTTTTTCCACAGAACACTACCTAAATCATTCAAGATGGAATATTGTATTTGCTGCATCACAATAAACAATATCCTGTTATAAATGTTGGCTCATTAGTTCCTCAGTGTCAGAGGGAGAATTGTCTGATCCCCTCATTTATTTCATGTAAGACGCAAACACTGGTATTCATTCAGAATCAACTCACAGATTGACACTGGGATAAACACAGAGAGAGATACAGACAGCATCGGGACACATGGCGGAATAGACAAGAGAGATGGATCAATACAAAACGGCTTCAAGCGACAGCAGGCAGTGACAGGTAGCTGACAGATATCAGTGAGTGGAGAAACAAAAGTAGCAGAAGTGAATTGGCTCCGTGGCTTAACTGCTCAAAGCGCTTGTCTTGTAAACAGGCGATATTGTGTTCGATTCCCAGCGGAGCCTTTTTTTCGTCTTTCTGACCCTCCAGGGGTGAGTTTCTTCTCGTGTGAAAGGGCCACAATCCTTTTAAATGTAACTGCGGCTGCTCCAGTTCCCATTCTGGATTAAGGCTTCAGTCGCTGCGGGGTGTGGGTCGAAATCTACCGCTGTCATAATATGTGGAGGTGCTGATTTTGGCCTCTTAACCAAAAATCCATCTTTTCTAAACAGTGCCGTGCGGGACTTTGCTGTCGTCAGAGCAACGCAATAGTAGCTGATGTGTGGCGCCGTGATCGTGCAGTTGTCAATACTCTGCGTTGTGGCCGCAGCAAACTCGGTTCGAATCGTAGTGATTGCACAGCTCGCTTTATATTTTCTGTTCTCTACGGCATCTGCTGAAAGAACGCAGCGAGAAATTAATCTTTGCAATATGAAACAAATATAATTTGTTTTCGGTGAAAAACTATTTACTCCTTTTAACCCGCCTGTTCTCCCAGCTTTTTCTTCCTTCCACAAACAATAGCCCTCCTTTACTTCCCTCCTTCCATTTCATTGTCACTTTCCTGCGGCATTACTTTAATCTAACATTCACTTTCATCTATTGACGCCGTTAAGTTTACTCTGCTCCCACCGCTGTTCCTGGGGGCACATGACCCATTCGCACCAATCTGAGTTGGTGCTTTGAAACCAGTGGATACATTTGAACCCACGGGATCGCTCGACAGACAAGCGCTGCGAAATCAGGGCCGGGCTTTGGAAGCAAAATACCGGATTGCACACGAAATGTCCTTGGCCTAATGGATATGGCGTCCGATTTCGCTGATAATCGTAATCGGGATTGCTGTCAGACCCGGATCATTCTGTGTCTGTTTGAAACGGGTTTACTCACATTTCCGGATCATTCTATCTGTTAATCTTTTTAAAAGGAGCGCCATTTCAACTGTGATGACCGAGTTGTAAGGCTGTTGTGTTCGAAGTTGCATTGGGTTTCTCTGCGCAGGTGCGAACCTAACTCGCAGCGCACCTGTTCATTAATTGAAAATATGTTCATCTTTTCCTAAAACCACTCCTTTATATGAGCAGTTGCCCTGGATTTGCTCACAATTTTTACCACAACAATTATTTTAACGCAGGGTCATCTACCTGAAACGTTAACTCTGTTTCTCTCTCTACAGATGCTGCCTGACCTGCTGAGTATTTCCAGCATTTTCTGTTTTTATATCAGATTTCCAGCATCTGCGGTATTTCGCTTTTCTATTTTTTTAGCGTAGACTGCGGCCGCGTAGCCGAATGGATAAGGCGTCTGATTTCAGTGTATTGTTTTTTGACGCTATCAGAAGATTGTAGATTCGAGTTCTTCCTCGGTCGTTTAACTCACTGGGCTACACTTTTTCTGTTCTGAATCTGTCTTCAAACCGACCATTTTTGACAGTCCCTCACCTGAAGTAGCGGAAGGCCTTTTGCTTACAGAAGCTGATTGTACATTTTCAGCATTGTCGATCTGGGTGCACGGGCAGGACAAGCGTTGAAGGGGACTTTCTTGCAGAGTAATTCTATTTGGATGCAAAAAGCAGGATTTGGAATGGCTGAGGTTGCTCCGGACGGAGAGGAGGTAACCTTGGAATTATAGGCGATGGCCGAGTAATCTATTGTGCTCTGCATGAGTGGGTCCGAATCACATCCTCGTCAAACTTTTGATGCTGATAAACCTTCACAGCAGTTGAATAAATCTAAAATAAGGTTTAGATTCCCACTCTTGTCAACACTGGGGATTCTGGTCTGAGCTTGTCAAAATAAGATGCAGGCGAAGAAAATAACAAAAAAATTGAAGCTTGAGCGGAAATCATTCTCGTCTCTTGAAATCTTGAAAAGAACATTGGGCGACAATTTAAACGCGCCTCCCTCGCTGGCGGATCTCTCAGGCTCTGAGAGGGGTAAATGCAGCCCAGTAGTTCCCGCTCTTATTTCTTCGAGCATTGAACGGAGCTTTAAACAGTATCGCAGCGAGCAGGAAAACCCGAGTGGATTGTGAGCCCAGCGCATTAACCCTACCGGCCATCGCAGCTGCAAGCGGCAGGAGCTGCGCTGCCGGCGAGCAGACAGTTGCGGTTTTGCTGCAAAATTTCACTTTCCAGCGCGGGAACCAACGGGCCCTGCATTAAAATGGGATTTTGGTTGGACTCGAATCGACAACCTTGGAATGTTTCTGTAGAATAGAATCTCGCGAGAAGTTCAATGCGCGAGCCATTGCGTCACTGAGCGTAAAATTCTCAGCACCGTGTTCAGGAGAATCCTTGTTTCTGTTGAACATGCTGCAGGAAACATATGCAGATAACCCGTGATTTTATATATCTTCCCGTTTGTGACAAATGTCTTGTCACAGCGTTGGAATCGAGTCTGTTTCTGGCTCATTATTCTTTACATCAGAGATACTGGTTTAAGAGTGAAAACGCCTCCACTCCCTCCTATAAATAATTAAAACTCTCATCCGCTATTGTAACATTGTGGGCCAGAGGAACCTCAGTGCTCACAGGGAACAGCTAATAAGTAGATAAAGTTTGGAGACACACTAATTGTACCTTCGAATCCTGTAGAAATGTCACAAACAAAAGCATCGATTGCTCCAGCTGAGACTCGAACTCACAAGCTCGCCGTTATCCCGCGCTTCGCTTGTCATATAAAGACCGCGCGCTAACCGATTACACCACAGAGCCGTGCGCAGGCGCTGTGAGGTCTCATTGCTCCCATCACACAGCTGCCTTTTCCACCTGTCTTATAAGCGAGAAGACATCGAATCATCGAATCATTCTGCACAGAAGGAGGCCATTCATCCCATCGTGTCTGTGCCGCTTCTCTGCAGGGAGCTGTCAGTTATTCAGACTCCACTGATTTCCCCCCAGAGCCCTGCTTTATATTTGTGTCTATGTGTTTATTATTTCTAAATAATTGTGCGTGATATTTATTAATACACATACATATTTATATTTGCATCTTTCTGTGAGTTGTAAATGAAATTGTGTGTCGCTGCCTTAGTTATCAATTTTTTGTGTTTCTCTCTGTTATTATAAATGTGTTTGTTTGTATCTCTGTTTTATTTATGAACATATCTCTGTGTATCTCTGTGTTATAATTGTATTTGCGTTTATAGAACATAGAACATAGAACAGTACAGGCCCTTCAGCCCTCGATGTTGTGCCGAGCATTGTCCGAAACCAATATCAAGCTATCCCACTCCCTATCATTCTGGTGTGCTCCATGTGCTTATCCAATAACCGCTTGAAAGTTCCTAAAGTGTCCGACTCCACTATCACAGCAGGCAGTCCATTCCACACCCCAACCACTCTCTGAGTAAAGAATCTACCTCGGACATCCCTTCTATATCTCCCCCCATGCACCTTATAGTTATGCCCCCTTGTAACAGCTACATCCACCCGAGGAAATAGTCTCTGAACATCGACTCTATCTATCCCCCTCATCATCTTATAAACCTCTATTAAGTCGCCTCTCATCCTCCTCCGCTCTAAATAGAAAAGCACTAGCTCCCTCAATCCTTCCTCATAAGACCTCCCCCCCCAAACCAGGCAGCATCCTGGTAAATCTCCTTTGCACTCTTTCCAATGCTTCCACGTCCTTCCTATAGTGAGGTGACCAGAACTGCACACAATATTCCAAATGTGGTCTCACCAAGGTCCTGTACAGTTGCAGCATAACCTCACGGTTCTTAAACTCAAACCCCTTATTAATAAACGCTAACACACTATAGGACTTCTTTACTGCTCTATCCACTTGAGTGGCAAACTTCAGAGATCTGTGGAAATGAACCCCCAGATCACTCTGTTCCTCCACGTTCCTCAGAACCCTGCCGTTGACCCTGTAATCCTTATTCAAATTTGCCCTACCAAAATGAATCACCTCGCACTTATCAGGGTTAAATTCCATCTGCCATTTTTCGGCCCAGCTCTGCATCCTATCAATGTCTCTTTGCAGCCTACAACAGCCCTCCACCTCATCCACTACTCCACCAATCTTGGTGTCATCAGCAAATTTACTGAGCCACCCTTCAGTCCCCTCCTCCAAGTCATTGATAAAAATCACAAACAGCAGAGGACCCAGCACCGACCCCTGTGACATACCGCTGCTAACTGGTCTCCAGTCCGAAAAATTTCCATCCACCACCACCCTCTGCCTTCTATGAGATAGCCAGTTACTTATCCAATCGGCCAAATTTCCCTCTATCCCACAACTCCTTACTTTCTTCATGAGCCGACCATGGGGAACCTTATCAAACGCCTTACTAAAATCCATGTATTAAACATCAACTGCTCTACCTTCATCTACACACTTAGTTACCTCCTCAAAGAATTCAATCAAATTTGTTAGGCAAGACTTACCCTTCACGAATCCGTGTTGACTATCCCGGATTAAGTTGCATCTTTCCAAATGGTCATAAATGCTATCCCTCAGGACCTTTTCCATTATCTTATCAACCACCGAAGTAAGACTAACCGGCCTATAATTACCAGGGTCATTCCTATTTCCTTTCTTGAAGAGAGGAACAACATTCGCCACTCTCCAGTCCTCTGGCACCAACTCCGTGGACAGTGAGGACCCAAAGATCAAAGCCAAAGGCTCTGCAATCTCCTCCCTTGCCTCCCAAAGAATCCTAGGATATATCTCATCTGGCCCAGGGGACTTATCGACCCTCAGGTTCTTCAAAATTGCTAAAACATCCTCCCCCAGAACATCTACCTCCTCCAGCCTATCCACCTTTATCAGACTCTCATCCTCAAAAACATGGCCACTCTCCTCGGTGAACACTGATGAAAAGTATTCATTCATCACCTCTCCTATCTCTTCTGACTCCATGCACAAGTTCCCACTACTGTCCTTGACCGGCCCTACCCTCACCCTGGTCATTCTTTCTTTATCTACGAGTTATTTACAAGTAACATAGAGACAAATATATTCACTGAAAATACATCGATAACGAACACAGATGCGCCACAATAAAATTATAAATAAAGCTCTTGCATTCAAATACATAAACACTAACAAAGAGAAACAAAATGTATTTATATACGACACAACAACTCACAATTACAAAAGCAAAATACTGCGGATGCTGGAAATCTGAAATAAAAACAGAAAATGCTGGAAATAATCAGCAGGTCAGGCAGCATCTGTGGAGAGAGAAACAGAGTTAACGAATGGCCATCGACCTGAAACGTTAACTCTGTTTCTCTCTCCACAGATGCTGCCTGACCTACTGAGTATTTCCAGCATTTTCTCTTTTTAACTCACAAGTACATTTTTTACTAACACAGAGACACCAGATTATATTTAGAACTATCACGATCAAAGGAAATGTTACTCACTCCGGTTCCTCGGCAAATGCTGCTGTGCCTGTTTTTGCTGTGCTTGTGCTCGGTGTATGGGAAGGTTTGGCCGGGCCGTGGTATATCGTTTCCCAGGGATGGGCTGTAATGCGCTGTCTGAGGCCACATTAACTGCTCTATTTTATATATATAATAATGACCTGGATTGGGTATACAGGGCACATTTTGCTAACATTGTATGATTCTATCGATCCAGCGCTCGTTACAGACACTGCCTGATTTTCATTGCTTATAAAATCGATGGCAACATAAATCGGGCGGTTTCTATAACAACAGTCGATAACGATTTTCGGTTTATTCTTGGGCGCCAAGTTGAAGTTTTACTCCACTGTCATCTTCCTCTTTATCTTCGTCATTTCACTCTATCGGAATGAACTGAGTTTACGTGTCAGCCGTGGCTCAGCGGCAGCAAACTCAAGCCCCACACCAGAGACTTGAGCACATAATCCAGGCTGACACTCCAGTGCAGTACTGAGGGAAAGCTGCACTGTCGGCGGTGCCGTCTTTCTGATAGGAGGTTAAACCAAGGCCTCAGATCCCATGGCATTATTTCGGAAAGAACAGAGTATTCCTCCTAATGTAGTGCCCATTATTTATCACTCAAGCAAAGTCAGTAAACAGATTAGATGGTCATTAAGATTGGTAAAATGTTTTGAAGTTAAATTTCTTCCCAATGGATAATATGATATTTCTGCTCTCTAATTTTGTCCCGCTAGTCTATCATTCGGTGTCAATTTCAGAGGAAGGAAGGAAGAAGGAAGAGAGGGAGGGAAAGTTATGTCTCCCATTCGTGATCACTGCTCCACCTTCATTCAATTACAATTGTGTGAAGAATTCTGATGATCCGTCTTATTTTTAATAAGCTGGAAACAGGCCAGGATTCACCACTGACGAGTCCTATTTTACGTAAAATACATGATTATCCACATCCAAAGTTGAACACAAAACCGACGACGGTGGGATCCGAACCCACGCGTGCAGAGGACAATAGATTAGGGGGCCATCGCCTTACCCTACCGGCCACCTTGTCTCACGTATACACCGCCCTCAGCCGTTCCATTTCCTGCTATTTGCATCCAAACAGAAATACTCTGAAAGAAAGTCCCCTTCACCGCTTGTCCTGCTCGTGCAGCCGTACAATGTTGAAAATGTGCAATCAGCTTCTGTAATCAAAAGGCCGTCATCACTTCAGGTGAGGGACTGTCAGAAATGGTCGCGTTTAAGGCAGATTCAGAACAGAGAAGAAAAATTCCACCCCGTGTGTAAAATTAACCCGGCAGTATTCGAACCTGTAATTATTTTGCTAAAATCATAGGACAGTTTCTGAAAATACACACCTTACCCATTAGGCCACGCGGCCACAATCAGCGCCAGCAAAGTTGCTGTGGGGAGAATTGTGAGCAAATTCAGGGCAACAGTTCATGTGAAGGAGTAGATTAAGGTAAAGATGGACATATTTTGAATTAATGAACAGGTGCGCTGCGAGATGGGTTCGCACCTGCATGAGAAACCCAATGCAACTTCGAATACAATACCTGAACAACTCGACCATCACAGCTGAAATCGCACTCCTTTTAAAAAGACTAACACAGAAAGATCCGGGACTGTGAGCACACCCGGTTTAAAGAGACACAAAATGATCTGGAACTGACAACCGTCCCGATTACGATTAACAGCGAAGTCAGACGCCTTATCCATCAGGCCAAGGAAATTTCGTGTGCAATCCGGCTATTTTGCTTCCGACGGCCAGCCCTGCTTTCGCAATACTTGTCCGTCGAGCTTGTGCCGCGGGTCTAAATGTATCGACTGGTTTCAAAGCACCAATTCAGATTGGTGCTAATGTGACATGTGCCCCAGGAACAGCGGTGGTAGCAGAGCAAACTTAACGGTGTAAGTTGGTGATATTGAATGTTAGATTAATGTAATGCCGCAGGAAAGTGACAAAGAAATGGAAGGAGGAAAGTAAAGGAGGGCTATTGATTGTGGAAGGAAGAAAAAGCTGGGAGAAGAGGCGGGTATGAATTATGAAGCATCAAGCTCAGACATGTGAGAGCGCAGGGTTTTGAAGCAGTAAATAGGTTTTCACCACCAATAAAAATAAATGCTGTTTCATGTAGTGAAGATTAATTTCTCGCTGTGTTTTATTAGCAGGTGCCGGAGATATAAAACGAGCTGTGCCTCGGATTCGAACCAAGATTGCTACAGGCCACATGGTAGAGTACTATGACCACTATACGATCACGGCGCCACACAGCAGATGCTGTAGCTATGCTCTGACCGCAGTAAAGTCGCGCACGGCACTGCTTAGCAAGGCTAGATTTTTGGTGAAGAGGCCAAAATCAGCACCGCCAGAAATTTTGACAGCGGTGGAATTCGACCTCCGCCCCGCAGCGACTGGAGCCTTCATTCAGAATGGGAACTAGTGCAGCCGCAGTTACACTTAAAAGGATTGTGGCCATTTCACACGAGAAGAAACTCATGCCTGGAGGTTCTTTAGGACAAAGAAAAAAGGCCCCGCTGGGAGTCGAACACAGGATTTCTTGCTTACAAGCGCTTTAACCAGCTAAGCCACAGAGCCAAACTACACCTCAACTGCCCTCCTCCGCTCACTGATATCTATCAGCTACCTGTCATTGCCTGTTGGAGTCTGAGGCCGTTTTGTTCGTATCCATCTCTCCTGTCTATTCCGCCATGTGTCCCGATGCTGTCTGTATCTCTCGCAGCGTTCATCTCAGTTTCAATTTGTGGGTTGATTCTGAATGAATACCTGTGTTTGTGTGTAAAATGAAATAGCTGAGGGGATCAGGCAATTCTTCCTCTGACCCTGGGGAACTAATGAACCAACGTTTAGAACAAGATATTGTTTATTGTGATGCAGCAAATGCAATATTTCATCTTGAATGATGTAGGTTCAATTCTGTGCAAAAAGAAACTGTGACCCCAACGTGTTTCCAATCTGCCGCTTTTTAATCTGACGTCACAAACGCCACCATTGCACCTCAAGGTGATTCACAACTAATAAACAGAGAAGTCAAGCAGTGAGACGGTATTTGTAGAAAGGGTTGTGAGACTGTGGAATGCACTGGCTCAGAGCAGCAGATTTAAAACAAGGTTTAAAAACCGGCAGCGTGTGGGAGGAAGGGGAGAGAGAGGCAAGAGAGCCACAGGAAAGATCACCTTGGAAACCACTGGCTCCGAAATCTGCTTTAAATCCCGCACTGTATTTAAACACATTTAGTGTCATATTCATACATTGATGCATTTGAGTAATATATGAGATGTAACGCTGACTCTGGTCTAAAATACCTGCTTTATATATTTGAACCCACCCGCTGTGTTTAGTCTCTACCCTGATTGTTTCGCTCCAACCTAGAATCAGTTTATAAGCTGGAGACAAGAGCCCAGATATTCCGATCCCTACGGGTGGGTACGTGCTGTGTACACACCCATAGGGACGTCGGAAATGCCGGTTTCAGGCATGCACAGCGCACGGGCTGAAAACCGGCATTTCCGATCTGTCAAGAATGGTCTTGACAGATCCTCCGGCTGCCCTGGAGAAGGGCCTCTGCGGGCGGATGGTTCCGCTTTTTGGAGACCCTACGCCCGCAGAAAACCCTTACAATTCTTAAGCCGGGTAAAAGCAGGCGTAAGCCCAGCAATTATCAGGAGAAGAGTAGAAAAAAAAGTTTAAAAAAAATTATTTTCACTGATTTATCATTTAAAAATACTTTAAAAAAGGTAAGTTTATTTTTAGCCCCGTAAAAAACTTGAATTATCATTTTTTTTAAATAAAATTTTTGTTTACAATACTTAATTTATTGTAATTTCAAGTCATTTTAAAAATATGATATTTTTTTTATTTCAAGATTTACTATGTTTTTTCATTGATCTCCATTCATATATTTGACAGGTCTTCCTTTCTGTGATTGGCTCCCCATGGCCCACGTGATGCGAACTATATGCGCCCCTGGGATACCTGGGCCCTGCGCACTTCAAGTTGGGTGAGGCCCAGGAGCGGAAGCGTGTGCGTCTCGGGAGCCCTCAGGTCAGGGCGCAGATTTTTCCAGAGCGCCGGGTTTTGAAGGAATAAATAGGTTTTTACCATCAACAAGACATATTTCTTCTTTTAATAAATAATGATGAGTCTCTGTGTTTTATTAGCAGGTGCCGCAGAGGACAGAAGATGTAAAGCAAGTTGTGCCGTGAGTCAGATTCCAACCGAGGTTGCTATCAACACAACGCAGAGTATTAACCACTATACGATCACGGCGCCGCAGATCATCCTTCTACCAATTATTTTAATCTATGCCCTTGGTTATTGACCTCTCTGCTAAGAGAAACAGGTCCTTCCTATCCACTCTATCTCGGCCCCTCATAAATGTATACACCTCAATTAAATCTCCCATCAGCCTCTTCTGTTACAAAGAAAACCTCCCCAGCCTATCCAATCGTTCCTCATAGCCAAAATTCTCCAGTCCTGGCAACATCCAGAGGACAACAGAGGACACAGATTGAAGGTAATTGGCCAAAGAAACAGAGGGTAGATGAGGAGATTTTTTTTCTACGTTGCGAGTTGTTATGACGTGTAACCCTTTGCCTGAAAGGTGGTGGAAGCAGATTCAATAATAACTTTCAAAAAGGAATTGGTTAAATACTTGAAGAGGAAAAGTTTGCAGGGGTTTGGGGAGAGAGCTGGGACTAATTGGATAGCGCTTTCAAAAGCACGATGGGCCAAATGGACTCCTTCTGTGATGTATGATTCTATTATTTGTGAAAAGTTTTATGAAAGAATTCATGTAAATGAGGCGGATCAGTTGCCCGCTCCACTATCCCAGTTTATTTTTGTGTATTTGTGCCCGTGCTATTTCAACCTAATTGAAACGTTTCAGAATTCGCTACCCAGAAGGTTCCAGGGTAACTGCGACTGACGTCGCGGTGGCCAAGTGGTAAGGCATCGGTCTCGTAAATCAATAGATCATGTATTCGACGCCCGTCCATACCTGCACAGATTTTATTATCTTTAATGTGACTGTTTTAAATTTTTCAACTTATGACCTCTATCAAAATCATTCATAGATGGAACATTTCTATCAAATCTCTTCTTGGCATTCTCTGCTCTAAAGAGAAAAATCCCAGCTTCTCCAGTCTCTTCACATAAATGAAGTCCCTCACCCCTGGTAGCATTCTAGAAAATCTATTCTGCACTTTCTCCAAGTCTTTCACTTTCTTCCGAAAGCGTGGTGTCCAGAATTGAACACAATACTCCAGCTGAGGCCCCACCAGTGTTTTATAAAGTTGTAGTATATCTTCCTTGCTTTTGAAATCTGTTCCTCTATTAATAAAGCCAAGGGTCCCTTGTGCTTTTTTAACAGCCTTCTCAACGTGTCCTGACAGCTTCACAGATCTGTGTATGCACACCCCCCGGTCTCCTTGTTTCTGCACCCACTTTAAAATTGTACCATTTAGAGCCGGTTAATAAAATGCAGGGAAGAGCTTTCTGACCAGTTTCGGTGCCAATGATCTCCAGAGGGAGCCGATTAAAGTAAACAATTGTTCACGTTAAAATTGTACAATTTAGTTCATATTGCCTCTCCTCATTCTTCCTACCGAAATATATCACTTCACACTTCCCTCGTTAAATTTCATCTGTCACGTGTCTGCTCATTTCACCAGTCTGTATATGTCCTCCTGTAGTCTGTTACAATGCTCCTCACCGTTTACTAAATTACCATGTTTCGTATTATTTGCCACCTTCGAAATATGCTCACTATACCCAAGTTCAGGTCATTAATCTTCAGCAAAAAAAGCAGCGGTCCTAATATCGAGCCCTGGGAACACCACTCTAAACTTCCTTCCAGATTGAGCATCAGAAACCTTCACTCTTCTGCTCTCCCTGCACAAACTGCCTGACCTGCGGAGCAATTCAAATAGAGAGAGTGAGAAGCGAAAGCAGCGAAATTTCAAAACTGAGATCCATATATTGTTCTTACGCAAGGTTATTAAAGGTTCCGGGAACAATGGAGTTAAGATACAGATCAGCCATGGCCTGATTGAATGGTGGAACAGGTTCGAGGGGCTGAATGGTCTACTCCAGTTCATTATACAGAGATCCACACACTCAAATCCAAACACAGCTGCACACACACACAGAGTTAGATAGATAGAGAAACAGAGATAGAGAGACAGACACATAGACAGGGAGAGAATCTGAGTAGGAGAGAAAGATAGTGACAGAGAGAGAGAGAGAAGGCAGGAAGAGAAACAGAATACGCGGCAGAAATAGAGACAGAGAAAGAGGAACAGACAGAGAGTGACACAGAGAGAGAGAGAGAAACTGAGAAACAGGCGCAGAGATGGCGAGTCATTGGAGTGCACAGCATCTCAAATAGAACATTATAAAATGTTAGAAATAACTACTAATTAAGATATGATGCCATTATTCACCGTTTCCACATTGCGTGCGTCTGCCTCTCTCTCCGGGCTTCCCATCTAAGGAGGAGACCTCACAGGGAGCCTGTGGTCCCAGTGATTCCCCATAGTAACTCATCCCGGGACAGGCAGCGATTGCGTGTCGCTGTTCAGTTATAAAGAAGGAGAAACACGAGAGAGAGAGAGAAACAGAAAGAGAGAGAGAGAGAGAGAGAGAGGGAGAGAGAGAGAGAAACAAGCAGAGAGAAGGAGAGAGGGTGAGAGAGAAAGAGAGAGAGAAAGTGAGAGAAAAAGAAGCTGTTGAATTTGCTGTGGTTTCCGAAGTCCAGGTGGGAACACCAAGTTCTAACACAACTGGTGGTAAAGCGCTTTGGGACGTTCTGAAGTCGTGAAAGGCGATAAAATGTAAGTCCTTCTGTTGTTCATCTTTACGAACTGCGAGGAGTACAATTAAATAGGTTGTCAAGGATGCCTATCTCTCTCTTTGTCCCTCTCCCTTTCTGTCTCTGTCTCTCTCTCTTTGTCCCTCTCGCTCCCTCTCTCTCTCTCTCTCTCTCAGACCCGCAGAATAGCGAATCACAGGGTCAAAGAAGGAAACAGATTTGTGTCTCTGTCCGGTTTCAAAACCACAAAATGATGAATCTCTGCTCCCGCGGTAACGGCTCCGGCAGAATTGTCAAATGTTGGAAGTTTCTGCGGGGAGTTTGACCGTCCCCCTGAGGTGGAGAGAGACAAGGACGCGAGGCTATTAAGAGGCTTTGCGAAAATAATTGCATTGAAGTTTGGAGCCTAAAGCAGATGCGGAACTGTGAACCTTTCAGGCACTTTACATCGACTGTACAGCACAGGAAAAGGCCATTCGGCACAACTGGTCTCTGCCGGCGTTTCTGCTGCACACGAGCCTACTCCCAGCCTAATTCATCTAACGTTCAGCATATCCTTCTATTGCTGTCTCCCTCAGGTACTTATCTAGCTCCCCCTGAAATGCATCTATGATATTCCTTATGGTAGCGCGTAGTTTGAGGAAATACCTATCTCCTGAACTCCCTATTGGATTTATTGGTGACTCTCTTATGTTTATGACTTCTAGTTTTGCACAGAGGAACCGACAGTAACTTCTAGTTGAGCAAAGCGTGACACAAGAGCTTTCCATTCCCCGCCAGCGACTGGAGACCGAGAAATCCGTCAGGAGCAGCATTCGACGCCAGGGCCGTAACCTTGCTCGGTTTAACCGCCTGTTGTCAGCGGACTGCGGAAAATCCGAGGGAGAAAATGAGCGACAATATCTGGAAACAGGTAGCAGGTCAGTGTGTTACAAAACGGAACAGACAGTAACTTAAATATGTCAATTATATCACATCTTTATCTTCTATACACAACGGAATACAAGCCTAGTCTCCGCAGCTGTTCCTGATAATCTAAACCTTTCAGCCCCGGTATCATTCTGGTGAATCTGCGTTGCACCCGCTCCAAGGCCAATATATCCTTCCTGAGGTGCGGTACCCGGAACTGGACGCAGTTCTCCAGATGTGGTCTAAGCAGAACTTTATACAACATAGGAACATAGGAACAGGAGTGGGCCATTTAGCCCCTCCAGCCTGTTCCGCCATTCAGTTAGATCATGGCTGATCTGCGACCTAACTCCATATACCCGCCTTTGGCCCATATCCCTTATTACCTTTCGTGAACAAAAATCTATCAATCTCACATTTAAAATTAGCAATTGATCTAGCAGCAATTGCCGTTTGTGGAAGCGAGTTCCAAACTTCTACCACCCTTTGTGTGTAGAAGTGTTTCCGAAATTCACTTCTGAAAGGTGTGGCACTAATTTTTAGACTATGCCCCCTAGTCCTAACATCCCAACCAGCGGAAACAGTATTTCTCTATCTACCCTATCTGTTGCCCTTAATATAGAGTCATAGAGTTATACAGCACAGAAAGAGACCCTTCGGCCCATCGTGTCCACACCGGCCATCAAGCCCTGTCTATTCTAATCCCATTTTCCAGCACTTGGTCCGTAGCCTTGTATGCTATGGCGTTTCAAGTGATCATCTAAATGCTTCTTGAATGTTGTGAGGCTTCCTGCCTCTACCACTCTTTCAGGCAGTGAGTTCCAGCTTCCAATCACCCTCTGGGTGAAAAAGTTTTCCTCAAATCCCCTCTAAACCTCCTGCTGCTTACATTAAAACTATGCCCCCTGGTTATTTACCCCTCTACTAAGGGGAAAAGTTCCTTTCTATCTACCCTATTTATGCCCCTCATAATTTTGTACACCTCAATCAGGTCCCCCTCAGCCTTCTCTGCTCTAAGGAAAACAACCCCAGCCTGTCCAGTCTCTCTTCATAGCTGAAGTGCTGCAGCCCAGGTAACATCCTGGTGAATCTCGTCTGCACCCTCTCCAATGCAATCACATCCTTCCTACAGTGTGGTGACCAGAACTGCAGACAGTATTCCAGCTGTGGCCTAACTAGCGTTTTGTACAGCTCCATCATAACCTCCCTGCTCTTATATTCTATGCCTCGGCTAATGAAGGCAAGTACCCCATATGCCTTTTTAACCACCTTATCTACCTATCCTGCTGCCTTCAGGGATCTATGTACATGCAACCAAGTCCCTCTTATCCTCTCTCCTTCCCAGGGTCCTACCATTCATTGTGTATTCCCTTGCCTTGTTATTCCTCCCAAAATGCATCATCTCACACTTTTCAGGGTTAAATTCCATTTTCCACTGTTCCGCCCATCTGACCAACCCGTATATATCGTCCTGGAGCCTGAGGCTTCCCTCCTCGCTATTTACCACCCCACCAATTTTCGTGTCATCTGCGAACTTACTGATCATACCTCCTACATTCATATCTAAATCATTAATGTACACTACAAACAACAAATGACCCAGCACCGATCCCTGCGGTACACCACTGGACACATGCTTCCAGTCACAAAAACAACATTAGACCATCACCCTCTGCAACCTGCCACTATGCCAATTTTGGATCCAACGTGCCGAATTGCCCTGGATCCCATGGGCTCTTAACTTCTTGACCAGTCTCCCATGCGGGACTTTGTCAAAAGCCTTGCTCAAGTCCATGTAGACCACATCAACTGCACTACCCTCATCCACACACCTAGTCACCCACCCGAAAAATTCAATCAAATTTGTCAGACATGAACTCCCCCTGACAAAGCCATGCTGACTATCCTTCATTAATCCTTGCCTCTCCAAGTGCAGACTAATTCTGTCCCTCAGAATTTTTTCCAATAATTTCCCTACCACTGATGTTAGGCTCACTGGCCTGTAATTCCCTGGTTTATCCCTACTACCCTTCTTGAATAATGGAAGTACGTTAGCTGTTCTCCAATCCTCTGGCACCTCCCCTGTGGCCAGAGAGGTTCTGGAAATTTGTGTCAGAGCCCCTGCAATCTCCTCCCTTGCCTCACACAGCAGCCTGGGATGCATCTCGTCTGGCCCTGGGGATTTATCCACTTTTAAGCCCGCTAAAACCGTTAGTACCTCCTCCCTCTCAATACTAATTTGTTCAAGTATATCACAATCCCCATGCCTGATTTCTTAGCCTACATCGTCCTTCTCCATAGTGAACACAGATGCAAAATATTAATTTAAAACCCCACCTATATCTTCTGGCTCTACATACAGATAGCCACTTTGGTCCCTAATGGGCCATACTATTTCCATGGTTATCCTCTTGCCCTTAATATACTTATAAAACACCTTGGGATTTTTCTTTATTTTGCCCGCCAGTGTTATTTCATGCCCCCTCTTCGCTCTCCTAATTTCATTTTTAAGCACCCCCCTGCACTTTCTATACTCCTCTAGGGCTTCCACTATTTTTAGTCCTCTGCATCTGCCAAAAGCCTCCCTTTTTTTCCGAATCCACTCTAGTATATCACTTGACATCCAGGGTTCCCTGGGCTTGTTGGTCCCACCCTTCACCTTTACGGGAACATGTTGCCTTTGTACTCTCTCTATTTCCCTTCTGAAAGACTCCCACTGCTCTGATGTGGATTTTCCTACAATAGCTGATCCCAGTTCACTTTGGCCAGATCCTGCCTTATCATATTAAAATCGGCCTTCCCCAATTTAGAACCTTTATTTCCGGTCCATCTTTGTCCTTTTCCATGACTACCTTAAATCTCACCGAATTATGGTCACTGTCACCAAAATGCTCTCCTACTAACACTTCTACCACTTGCCCAGCTACATTCCCGAGAATTAGGTCCAGTACCGTCCCCTCTCTTTTCGGACTTTCTACATGCTGGCTCAAAAAGCTCTCCTGGATGCACTTTAAGAATTCCGCACCCTCTAAGCCGTTCACACTCTGACTATCCCAGTTAATATTGGGGAAGTTGAAATCCCCTACTATTATTACCCTATTATTCCTACACTTCTCTGAGATTTGCCTACATATCTGTTCCTCTATCTCCTCCTGACTGTTTGGGGCCCTATAGCACACTCCCAGCAAAGTGCTTGCCTCCTTTTTGTTTTTAAGTTCTACCCATATGGCCTCAGTAGAGGAACCTGCGAAGATATTATCCCTCCTTACAGCAGTAATTGACTCCTTGATTAATATTGCGACACCCCCTCCTCTTTTACACCCACCTCTGTCTCGCCTGAAGATTCTATACCCCGGAATATTGAGCTGCCAGTCCTGCCCCTCCCTCAACCATGTCTCTGTGATAGCATCAATATCATACTCCCATATGTTTATCAACACCTTCAATTCATCTGCCTTACTCGCAAGACTCCTTGCATTAAAATAAATGACATCCAGCCTTGCCATACTCCCTTGTGCCGTTACATATTTGCTCTGCCTTCCAGGCTGACTTGTCTTTTCCTGTATATTTGGCTGTGCATCACCCTCTACTATAGCTCCACTCCGTATCCCATCCCCCTGCCAAGTTAGTTTAACCCCCCCACCCCGCGACAACAGTACTAGCAAACCTCCCCGCAAGGATGTTGGTTCCGTTCCGGTTCAGGTGGAACCCGTCCGACTTGTACAGGTCCCACCTTCCCCAGAAGCAGACCCAGTGATCCAGGAAACTAAAGCCCTCCCTCCTGCACCAACTCTTTAGCCACGCATTCATCTGCTCTATCCTCCTATTCCTATACTCACTAGCACGTGGCACCGGGAGTAATCCAGAGATTACAACCTTTGAGGTCCTGCTTTTTAATCTGCTACCTAGCTCCCTAAATTCTTGTTGCAGGACCTCATCCCTCTTGAAAATCTTGAATATCTTGAAAACTTCCCTCAAATCACGCCGTAACCTTTTAAATTAGCGGGAATACAACCGTAATTTGTGTAATCTCTCCTCGTAACTTAACCCTTAGAGTCCGAGGATCATTCTGCTAAACCGACACTGCACTCCCTTCAAGGCCAATATATGCTTCCTAAGGTGTGATGCCCAGAACTGCTCACAGTGCGCCAGGTGTGGTCTTAAACCTTGCCCAATCGACCCTGCAAAGTGCTCCTCATTTACTTGTGCACAAAGTGGGAGAGCTGTACCACAGAGTAGTCAAGCAGCAGTCTGATACAGTCATACTCAAAGAGTCGTACTCAAAGAATCACACCTTTCAGCCAAAGCCCCAGACTCCTCCATCACTATCCCTGGCTATGTCCTGTCCCACCGGCAGGAGAGACCCACCAGAGACGGGGTCACGTGTTCCATTCGTAGCAATATTCATTGGTGCAAAACCCAGTCGATGCATTTAGATCTGCGTGACCGCAAATTCTCCAATCACTTACCCTGCACCGTGTGTTTTTATCCGCAATGATTATTGCACTGGTTTCGTGATATTCAATTTGTTGTGGAACCACGGGTCTAAAAGAATCACATCGATCATTACAATAATGTTACGCACCTCATATTTAACTGCAATATAGGATGTTAGGAACAGTACGAATAGTCTGCAGGATAGTGAATGTAAACAGCAGGAAAATTGCAATAAAAATAGGAAATGCTGGAAACACTCAGCAGGTCATGCAGCATCTGTGGAGAGAGAAACACTTATCGTTGCAGATCGATGAGCTTTCATCAGAACTGGAAAAAGTTAGAAATGTAACAGGTTTTAAGCAAGTACAATTACAGGCAAAGGGAGAGCGGAGGAAAGAACAATGGGGAAGGTCTGTGATAGGGTGGAAAGCAGGAGAGATTAAATGGCAAAAGGCATGATGGCGCAAGGCAAAAGGGGTGGTATTGGGAGAAGTAAATAAACAAAAGATGGATCCATAGGAGGTGTAAATGGCAACAGCAGAGTCATTACCAACAGCTGCTGTCCACAAAATGGGAACAATGGTTATGAACTGAAATTGATGAACTCAGATTGAGTCCGGAAGGCTGTAAAACGTGTAATGGAAAGATGAGGTGCTGTTCCTCGAGCTTCTGTTGAGCTTTATAGAAAAGTCTAGGAGGCCGAGGACAGAAGCTCAGAGTCACGCTTGTGGTCTGGATGAAGGTGTTCCACAAAGCGATCACCCAATCTGCGAACGGTCCCCCGAATGTAGAGGAGACCCGCGGTGTGAGCAGCAAATACAGTTTACTACATTGAAAGAAGTAAAAGGACTTCGCTGTTTCACCTGGAGGGAGTGTTTGGGGCCCTGGACGGTGGGAAGGGAGGGGATCAAAGAGCAGGTGTTGCATCTCCTGTGCTTGCAGGGGAATTGCGGCGGGAAGAATCAGCCTCAGCCTCTGCTCCCTGTTCACCGGCTGCTGAAAACTTGTCTCCAGATTATAAACTTATTCTAGGTTAGAGATAAACATTCAGGGTAGAGCCTGAACACAGCGGTTGGGTTCAATATAGCTAACCAGAGGCAGTGTTAAATCTCCTGTATTGCTCAAATGGTTCAATATATCAATATGACAATAAATGTGTTTAAATACAGTGGGGGATTTATAGCGGTTTCAGGGCCAGTGGTTTCCAAAGTGATCTTACCTGTGGCTCTTGCCTCTCTCTCCCCTTCTTCCCACAGGCTGCCGGTTTTTAAACCTTGTTTTAAATCTGCTGCTCTGGGCCAGTGCATTCCACAGTCTCACAACTCTTTCTACAAATACCGTCTCACTGCTTCACTTCTAAGTTTATTGGTTCTGGGTATAGAAGATAAAAAGTAAACGGTCTTCCATTTATATAGGATGTCCCAAAAAGCTTTACAGCCAATGAAGTACTTCTTGAAGTGTAGTCACTGTTGTAAGGTAGGAAACGCGGCAGCCAATTTGCGCACAGCAAGCTCCCACAAACAGATATGGACAGATATTTTGTTTTAGTGATGTTGATTGAGGGATAAATGTTTGCCAGGACACCGGGGATAACTACCCTGCTCTTCGTCGAAATAGTCTTTCCTGTCCACCTGGGAGGCCAGACAGGGTCTCGATTGATCGTCTCATCCAAAAGACGGCATCTCCGATAGTGCAGAACTCCCTCAGTATTGCACTGACCTGTCAGCCTAGATTTTTGTGCTCAAATCTTGGAATAGTTAGTGGATTTCAGGAGACGGGAGGAATCTCTCCCAAGCTCAACCTTAAACTCCGCACAGTCACAGAACTTGACCCATAATCCCTTCATTTTCTTTGCATGTATCCATGTCCCTTTCTTGTATCTTTGTTTTTCCCCTGATAAACTTCGCTGGCTTCCTTGAACGGCCAAGGCTGATCTAACCTGCAACACTGGCAGAAAATGGTAAAGGAAGAAATACTGACAGTGGCGGCAGGGAAAGTAATTCAGAAAAGCATAATGGAATGAAGAAAATATTTCAAGTAGGTGCGCAGATTGAAGCTGGCCTGATCTTCAGACACAATTCAGGCGATCCCCATTCTCTGAAGGGCATCAATCAACCATTTTGTGGCTTTGCTGCAACATTTCACCACCTGAACCCGGCTAAATATCAATTCTGGTGGGACTTGACTCCACAACCTTTGAATGGCTTTCACCATGACATTAATGAGAAGTCCAACGCGCTATCCATTGCGCCACAGAGCGGATGACGGCCTAGTGTTTCACATTACTCTATACAGCGATAGACATTGTTCCTCAAATGCAGATTTATCTCTCAATCTCTCTGTCGCTCTTCTTGTCGCTCTTTCTGTCTCTCTCTCTCCATATTTTTGCCTATCGCTTTCTCTCTCTCTCTCTCTCTCTCTGTCTTGCTGTGTGTGTCTCTCTCTCTCTTTCTCTCTCTCTCTCTCTGCTTCTGTCTCTCTTCCGCTCGCAATAGGGTTATAAACCCTTCAACTAAGTCTAAAGATATGTGGTACAGGTCGGGAAGACTCGAGGCTTGGCGAACACGAGTGACTGTAGAGACAGAACTGCAATTTAACCAAGTAAAGCCCATCAGCAACCAGCGCATAGCACAGGTAAACGTTCCCATTTGTTGTCAGGACAGGATCACCCTCTCCAGTAGGGGCTGAGCTTTTCTGATTACAGGCAGTGTAGTGGGGAAATGGACGGCAGTTGGAGCTCCGGTTTTGAAAGGGTTGACGTATATCAGATGCTTCTACTTGTGGGCTGTCCAAAACTAGGGGTCATCAATACACGATAGTCACTGATAAATCCAATAGGCAATTCAGGATAAACTTCTTTACTCGGAGAATGGTTAGAACATGGAACTGGCGGCCACGTGGAGCGTTTGAGACGAATAGATTCATTTCAGGGGAAGCTGGATACACACATGAGGGAGACAGGAACAGAAGGTTCTGCTGATCGTAGGAGATGAAGCAGCTCGGGAGGAGGCTGGTGTGGAGCAGAAACACCGACACACACCAGTTGGGCCCAATGGTCCGTTTATGTTTTGTAAAAGTCAGCGTCATTCGAAGTAATTCCCACCATCTGTTTGGCTTCGTTCTTTGAGGGAATGGTAATTCGACAATGTTGGAAATGTAGATTCAGCTTCTTTCAGCAAACTTTATCGGAAGGGCAGCTCCCGCCAGTGGATGCAGAGATGCCGGAGAGACTGAGGACACTGGGGGTGGAATGTCCGGGTGTTGCACAGATTGGGAAAATTTAGGAACTGCTATCGCCCAGTCTGTGAATTGGCCAGGGACGGAATAGAACCTGCAATCTTTGGATAAGATTGCATGCGGAACCTTCTCCACGAGGTTACGCGGATGCTGTGAGTTTGAGAAGAAGCAGCGGCGAGAATGCTGAGCAATTCAGGGTCAGCGCTCTGAGAACAGAGAGGATTAAAGAACAAAAAGCAGATTTCGAACTTCTGAACAGATCCGCCGCGAGCAGGGTTCGCGCCTCAGCTAAACAAACCGCGTGATTTTCAAATACCAACATCTTAACCACTCGGCCGTCGTATCTCAAATCACATCCCTTTTAAACAGACACAGAATGATCCGCGACTGATTTACTTCAGTTCATGTTTCTGCCCTGGATAAACAAGTGGTTTGCAGTTGTCAATCATAACACGGTGTGGAGGGAACTTCCTGCATAAATCAAACCACCAACAGCCTCCAGCTGTCAATCAACTCTCCCCATCAGAGAGAGAGAGAGACTGTCAGAGTGCTTCCTGCATCCAGCCCTGAGCCTGTTACACTCACCAGCTGCTCACCCACACCCCGCTGTCAGAAACACTGAATATTTTTACCGGGACCCTTCAAATACAGTGTATAAAATGAGAAAAGAGCAAAGTTCATCAAAAATTTGGTTGAATGGAAGAAAAGTTAATAAGCTTTTCACCGTCACTCGGTAACCACGTTCGCCATTCCTTCAATCGGTAGAATAAATTACCGGCTGTTAGAATTTTTTCCACTGGGTTGAATAATTTCTGTGTGAGGAATGTTCCAGCGTCGTAAACCAGGGGAACGCGCAGACCGAGCTGTGCCTTGATCGCTTCTGGGCAGTCGGACAGCTCACCCTCCATTCCGTGGGCAATACGGTGGCATAGTGGTCAGCACTGTTGCCTCACAGCGCCAGGGGCCCGGATTCGAATCCGGCCACGGGTGACTGTCTGTGTGGGGTTTGCACATTCTCCCCGTGTCTGCGTGGGTTTCTTCCGGGTGCTCCGGTTTCCTCCCACAGTCCAAAGATGTGCGGGTTAGGTTGATTTGGCTATGATAAATTGACCCTTAGTGTTAGGGGGGATTAAATACGTGGGGTTACGGGGATAGGGTGGGATATGTGTCGGTGCAGGCTCGATGGGCCGAAATGGCCTCTGTGGGGATTCTGTGATTCTGCTCTGATTCACGTCCCCAAAGCGGATCGACAGATTCTCAAATCTGGTGACTAGATTTTCTGTTTCCCTCCACACCGTGTTCGATTTGTCCCGCTCCCGACTGGCAATTTCTTCCAAACTTCGCAGCTGCGATCACCGAGTGTTTAAGGCGTTGGACATGAAATCGAGCGGGATGTTTCTGCGCAGATGTGAAACCTGACTTTAGTTTGACCATCTTTTTAATTTGTTTTCCCAGAGTTGCCCTGAGCAGGTGGTCAGTTTCCTTCTGGAGAGCGATTCGCCAATCCAGCTCCGAGGGAAAGTGGGTTGTGACTGGAGTCACTTGTGTAACAGGAAGTGTCGGGGCGGCAGTTTCCCTTCCTGAAGGACATTAATCAACCAGTTGAGGTTTTGCAGCAAAATCTCCCTGTCAAGCCCCAGAATTAACGAGCCCTGACCTGAAACAGGAAAACGGCGCGAAATCTGCTTTTTTCTATTTAAAGGAATGTTATTTTCTAAAGTGTCGATAAGCTATAAGAATAATCACTAGTAATAAATGGGGCTTGTCGGGGATTTGAATTCTAGATCACTCGCATTTTAACTTTTAAATCACAAAGCGAGAATCGTACCCCAGTCCAACGAGCTGCCGACAAAGAGCCGTTCCCCTCGTAAGAACATAAAAAATACGAGCAGGAGTAGGCCATTTGGCTCTTCCAGTCTGCTCCCCCATCCAATAAGATCATGGTTGATCATCTACCTCATCTCCACCTTCCTGTACTCTCCCCATATAACTTGATTCCCTTAATATTCAAAAATCTATCGATCTATGTCTTGAATATGCTCAAGGACTGAGCCTCCATTGCCCTCTAGGGCAAGAACATAAGAACATAAGAAATAGGAGCAGGAGCAGGCCATTCGGCCCCTCGAGCCTGCTCCGCCATTTAATGAGATCATGGCTGATCCGATTTTGGCTTCAACTCCATTTTCCTGTCTGCTCCCCATAACCCTTGACTCCTCTGTTGCTCAAAAATCTGTCTATCTAAGCCTTGAATATATTCAATGACTCATCTTCCACAGCTCTCTGGGGTAAAGAATTCCACATTTTCACGACCCTCTAAGAGAAGAAATTCCTCCTCATCTCCGTCTTAAATGGGCGATCCCTTATTCTGAGACTATGCCCCCTCGTTCTAGATTCGCTGACGAGGGGAAACATCCTCTCAGCATCTACCCTGTCCAACCTCCTCAGAATCTTACATGTTTCAATAAGATCAGCTCTCATTCTTCTAAACACCAATGAGTATATGTCCAACCTGCTCAAACTTTCCTCATTAGACAACCCTTCCATTCCAGAAATCAACCTAGTGAACCTTCTCTGAACTGCGTCCAATGCAAGTATATCCCTCCTTAAATAAGGGGACCAAAACTGTACACAGTGCTCTAGGCGTGGTCTCACCAGCGCCTTATACAATTGTAGCAACACTTCCCTACTTTTATGCTCCATCCCCCCTTGAAATAAAGGCCAACATTCCATTTGCCTTCCTAATTACTTGCTGCACCTGTATGTTAACTTTTTATGTTTCATGTACGAGGACACCCAAATGCCTCTGTAACACAGCATTCTGTAGTCTTTCTCCATTTAAATGATATTTTTATTTTCTATTCTTCCTACCAAAGTGTATAACTTCACATTTTCCCACATTATACTCCATCTGCCAAATTCTTGCCTACTCACTTCACCTATCTATATCACTTTGCAGACTCATTATTTCCTCCTCACATCTTGCTTTCCCACCTCTCTTTGTATCGTCAGCAAATTTGGCTACAATGCACTCGCTTTCTTCATCCAAGTCATTAATATAGATTGAAAATAGTTGAGGCCCCAGCACTGATCCCTGTGGCACCCCACTAGTTACAGTTTACCATCCTGAAAATGACCCATTTATCCAGGCTCTCTGTTTTCTGTTAGTTAGCCAATCCTCTATCCAATCTAATATATTACCCCCAACACCATGAGCTCTTATCTTGTGCAGTAACATTTTACGTGGCACCTTGTCGAATGCATTTTGGAAATCCAAATACACAACATCTGCTGGTTCCCCTTTATCCACCCTGCTCGTTACCTCCTCAAAGAACTCTAATAAATTTGTCAAACACGATTTCACTTTCATAAAACCATGTTGACTCTGTTTGATTGTATTATGATTTTCGAAATGCCCTGCTACTACTTCCTTAGTAATGGATTCGAGCATTTTGACATTGACAGATGTTAGTCTAACTGGCGTATAGTTTCCTGCGTTCTTTCTCTCTCCTTTTTTGAATAAGTGTGTTACATTTACGGTTTGCCAATCCTCAGGGTCTTTTCCAGAATCAAGGGAATTTTGGCAGATTACAACCAATGCATCCACTATCTCTGTAGCCACTTCTTTTAAGACCCTAGGATGGAGTCCATCAGGTCCAGGCGACTTGTCAGCCTGTAGACCCATAAGTTTGCCGAGCACTTTTTCACTAGTGATAGTGATTGTTTTAAGTTTCTCCATCCCTTTTGCCCCTTGATGTTCTACTATTACTGGAATGATGTCAGTCTCCTCTACTGTGAAGACAGATACAAAATATTTGTTCAATGCCTCATCCATTTCCTTGTTTCCTAATATTATTTCCCCTTTCCCGTCTTCTAAGCGACCGACATTTATTTTAGCTATTCTCTTCCTTTTTACATATTTTTATAAGCTCTTACAGTCAGTTTTTATAATTCTTGCTAGTTTACTCTCATAAGCTATTTTCTCCCTCTTTATTATTTTTAAGTCATCCTTTGCTGGTTTCTAAAAGTTTCCGAATCTTCTGGTGTACCACTAATTTTTGCAACATTGTATGCCTTTTCTGTCAATTGGATACCATCATTAACTTCCTTTGTTAGCCATGGTTGGTTCATTCTTCTCTTCAAGTCTTTCTATCTCACTGAAATATATCTTTGTAGAGTCATGAAATATCTCTTTAAATGTCTGCCACTGCTTTTCTACCGTCTTACCTTCTAAACTATTTTCCCAGTTCACTTTAGCCAACTCTCTCCTCATACATTTGTAATTGCCTTTATTTAAGTTTAATACTCCCGTTTCAGACCCAAGATTCTCATCTTCAAACTAAATGTGGAACTCTACATGTTCTGCTCACTCTTCCCTAGAGGATCCTTTACTATGAGGTCATTATTTAATTCTGTTTCATTACAAATTACCAGATCTAAAATAGCCTGTTCACTGGTCGGTTCCACAACGTATTGTTCCAAGAAACTGTACGAATACACTCTATGAGCCCGTCCTCAAGGCTGCATTTGCCAATTTGCCCACGATTACATAAGAACATAAGAAATAGGAGCAGGAGTAGGCCATTCGGCCCTTTGAGCCTGCCCCGCCATTCAATGAGATCATGGCTGATCTTCTGCCTCAATTCCATTCACCGGCCCTAACGCCATATCACTTGACGCCCTTACTAGTAAGAAATCTATCGTCTTCTGTTTTGAATATACCCAATGACTGAGCCTCCACAGCCCTCTGGGGTAGAGAATTCTAAAGATTGACCACTCTCTGTGTGAAGAAATGTCTTCGCATCTCAGTCCTGAATGGTCTACCCTTTATCCTGAAGCTGTGGCCCCTTGTTCTAGACTCCCCTGCAAAGGGAACCATTCTCCCAGCATCCACCCTATCAAGCACTGTAATAATTTTGTATGTTTCAATGAGATCCCCTCTCATTCTTCTGAATTCAAGACAATACAGGCCTAGTTTACTCAATCTCTTCTCATACGACAGTCCCGCCATCCCAGGAATCAATCTCCTGAACCTTTGTTGCACTCCTTCTGTGGCAAATATATCTTTCCTTGTGTAATCAGCAAATTTTTAAATGTTACATTTAGTCCCCTCATCCAAATCATTGATATAGATTGTGAATAGCTGGGGCTCGTGCACTGATCCTTGCGGTACCCTACTAGTCACAGCCTGCCATTCTGAAAAAGACCCGTTTATCACTACTCTTTGTTTTCTCTCTGTTAACCAATTCTCAATCCAAGCTAGTATATTACACCAAATTCCATGTGCACAAATGTTCATAGACACCGGGAAAGGGGACTCACTACTGGAAACACCACTGTTCATAGCCACCGGGACAGTTCACCCACTACTGGAAATACCACTGTATATAGACACCGGGACAGGGGACTCACCACTGGAAACACCACTGTTCATAGACACCGGGACAGGTGAAATTGCGCTGAAGCCCCTCCAGGGCCGATTCAGCTAACCTGTGAAGCACATTTCTTCAACCTGAAACCTGGAAGTGGTTTAGTAGCACCGGGTGGTGGAACTCGTTAGACGGAATGTGAGATTTCAGCATCCCAACTGAAGTGGAAATTCAGTCAATGGTAACGTAAGTGTTAAACAATACCGGTTTCATACTTGGGCTCTGTCACACTAAACTGTAAATGTGAGGTCGATGAATGTAACACAGACACAGATTACAGGGCGATATGACAGAAGTGTTTAACATTATGAAAGGATTGGAGAAGTTGGACAGAAGCAGATTGATTCCGGTAGATGTGGGTTCAAGTACGAGGCGCCATAGATACAAGATTAAATAGAAGGCATGGGAACAGAGAGAACAGAGAGCGGGAGAAGCGTCTTCATAAAGGGAGCTGGTAGGCGGAGGAGTTCAGTTACAGTGATAGTGGTTGAGACAGAAACTGAAGGGAAATTAAAATGAATTTGTATGGAGCAGCGGTTTGAATGGGCGGACAGGGTGGCTAAGAGTGCAGCAGGTGTTGTGCCCGATTAGTATAAAGGGACAATAATCCGGCATCTAATCGGTGCTATTTGTAAAATATGAATGGTGGAAACCTATGCGGGTTTCTCAAATGGTGACAAACACAGGGCAGTTTCACAGGGCGCCGCTGCGTTGTTACAATCGCTCTCTCAGTGCACTGAATTCCCGGTCTGACTTGGAGCGCTGCAGGAATGGATGTGAATGAATCCAGCTGCCTCCCACCGGCTGAGGGCAGCACAATGCACGCCCGGTGGGTGAAGCGGAAACTGAGAACAGGCTGGAGACCGGTGAGGGGAGAAGATCAGGGGGAGAGTATGTGTCCCTGCATGGAGCACAAAACCATCCTCGGCAGGGATTGTGATCACCAGGAACAATACCCAGCACTTTGCTGGAAACAGAGCGAGAACAGCGGGAAGATTCTGATTAATGGGACTGAACAAATCCCAGTCCTGACTGTCCGGATGCCCAAGATTATGTCCAGGAGAGGCAGTCAGTGGATCGTTCCCCAGTGGGAATCAGAGGGAGAATTTTACAACACAGTGAATGTTCAATAAAATATAGTCCTTGTCAGATATTACCGAGTGCGACCGGAAAGAAGGGGAAGAGAGAACAAATTTTCGGGCACGGAAACAATTAAATTAAAATATTCCATTGAATCACACACTGCACGAGTTCTCAGTTAAAATGGAATAAATTGAAAGACATTAAATGAAGAAAATAATCTGCAGTTTTTATGGGGGTTTAAAGCGCATTAAAAATTCAACAAGTGATCAGTCAACGAATGAGGTAGAGCGGGAAATACAGTCACTGAATTTCTGCCTCTCAATTGACTTGGGGAAAAAACAGTGAAAAAAGGACAGTTACCGAGATAAGAGCAGGAATACAGTTAACCCCTGATTCACAACTTTAGTAATAGAATATAATCACTTACCGGGGATTCCAAAGGATGCTATAATCGGATAGTAAATCATTACTGTCTGTAGAACTGGTGGTAACACGGTAAATGGATATGCGGTGTACGGAACTCTCATTCTGTCTGAGAAGTAATGGTGACTCTAGGCACTGGACACAGGGCTCAACTGAGACTGTGAGATGAGAGATTAAGGGAAAATCCTTATTTATAATTGAGGGAAACTTCCCGTGGGATCACGAAACAGCAGGAGTATTGAGATTACTTCCAGTCATTTGGGCAGCGCGACAACCCCCTTCACTGTAATGTTTCTGCTGCACTAATTACATCCAAATTGATATTACAGGTGTTTTGAAATTAAAGTGCCCAAAGATTGGAATAATATTTTGCTCACATTTCTATCTGTCAATGTACTGAAAGCCGGGCTCTGACGGCATCGCTGCAACACCTTAAACAGAAGCAGCCTCAGTTTCCCCTCTGTGACGTCACACGGTTCACTCCTGTCGATGCACCAACCGAATTCCACCAATTCTCAAACATCTTTCAATGTTTACACAGCTCCCGGCGCTCCAAATACAGCCCTTTCAATGTGGGAGTTTAGGCTGGCAATTGAGTGAGGAATTTATGTCGTTAGGACGGGAAGAGGTCGGGCTTTGCACCAACACCAGGCATAAAATAAATCTAAAATCTCAGGTAGAAAGATGTCATCATGGACACGGGCTCGAAACATCCTCGGTTTCACTGAAATCCACATTCTATGAAGGTTACAGGTGATGTTGAAGCAGAGCCCTTTCAGTTTTAAGTGGGATAAGAGGGTACTGTACAAATTATAAATAGGTTGGGCCACATTTGGAGCAGAATGTCTGTGGAAATCTTCATCCCCCAGGATTCTGTGGGCTGCGGTGGGATTTCGAGTTTCTGCTCAGTTCATTATTTTCTATTATTATCCATTCCCGGTCGTTTCACTTTGATCTTTCCAGTGATATTATCGAAGGTCAGGCCGTGGTACACAGGTGCATTCAGACCATTCAGCGTCTCGGGCCTTCTCCGACATTCAATTTGATCATGGCTGATGTGCAGCTCAGCTCCATTTCCCCGGCTTTGCTACTTATCCCGTCATATCCTCACCTTACAACAATGTATCTATCACAGCCATGAAAGCACCAAATGATCCCGAGCATCCGCAGCTTTTTGTGGGTTAGAGTTTCAAAATTCCTATACCCATCGTGTGAAGAAGAGTATCTTGATTTCGCTCCTGAATGACCCAACGCTAACTTTCAGCTTATTGCATAGCATTACATACAATATACAGCACAGAAACAGGCCATTCGGCCCAACTGGTCCATGCCGGTGTTTCTGCTCTGCACGACTCTTCTCTCATCCCATCACCATGACCTTTTATTCATTTCACCCTCATCTGTTTATCTAGCTGCTCCTTAAATACATGAATGCAATTCGACTCAACTAATGTTTGTGGTAGCAAGTTCTACAATATGTCCTCTTGTTCATGATTCTTGCACCAGAGGTAATTGTTTCCCGCTATCTACCCTATTGAATCGTTTGACATTTTAAGCACATCTTACAGATCAGCCCGCAAAGCGATGCAAACTGACATCATAATTTAACGCTTTTAGCTCAGGCAATACTCTGGTGATTCTGCGCTGCACCTACGCCAAGGCCTATATATAACCACTGAGGGCCTCTGTAGTCGGGGGAAAAAAGGAAGACTGGAGAATGGGATTGGAGGGGGATTGTGCATCGGGGGAACATAGGAGCAACGGGGTTCAGAGGATGGGGAGACTCGAGAATGAGGGGCCATAGAGAGATGGGGGGTCAGAGAAAGAAGGGAAATGGGGGTCAGGGAGAGAGTAATGGGGTCAGAGAGAGGGTGGAAGAGGGTCAGCAGCAGGTAACTGGGATCAGCATGAGGGGGGAAGAGGGTCAGCAGCACGTAAATGGGGCCAGAGAGAGGGGAAACTCCAGAAGGCTGTGGATGCACAGTCGATGACTATCTTCACGACTGAGATCGATAGATATTTGGGCACTAAGTGAATCAAGGGATATGGAGGTAGGGCGGGAAACTGAAGTTGTGGTGGAATTTCAGCCATGATCTTATTGAATGGAGGAGCAGCCACGTTTCCAGCGGCTCGTTGATTCTCGCTCGGGGGGTTTCATTGATTGATATGGGAGAGTTTCCCAGGTTCAAATTATGTATTTTTCCCGTTCCAGAAGGTCGGATTGTCTTTTCGCCAGAGCATGTTTGAGCTCCAGAGGACAGAATGCACAGGGTTTGTCGACACAACACACGTGGAGTAAAGAAAATATTTCCAGGAGGTGCGCAGATTGAAGCTGACATGTTCACAATTCAAGCGAACTCATTGGCGATTCCCATTCCTTGAAGGACATCAATGAACAAATTGTTGTTTTGCTGCAAAAGTTCATCACCGGAACCTAGCTGAAAAGCGACTTTGGCGGGACTCGAACCCACAACCTTTAAATGACTTTGACCACGTATTATAACTAGAAAGCCAATGCGCTATCCATTGCGCCACAGAGCCAATTACACAGTTTGAGTTTGAACATGTGAGTTTTTGCTTCTTTGTGGGTGAAAGCAAGACTTGAAGATATGTTTGGAAGATTTCCCTGTAAATCATTTCCAGCTCCGTCTTTTCCTGAACTTTGTACAAACGCATAAATGAGAGGATCAGACAGATCGCTCCGAGAAACTCGTCCGCTAAACAGTGAAAGGTGACAGTGTTTATTGTGAGGGGCTTCGATTTATTCAGACACACATCTGGTGTAAAAGTAGCCGCGACCCGGGCGTGATTCGAACAGGCGGTCTCATGATCTGGAATCAGACGCGTGCCACGAAATCCTGTTGTGTCTCTAATACCCGCATATATGCCCGCACTTTGAAACACCGCATCATCAATTCTGACTTTGTGCCACATGAAGGCTTTCAAACCCGCGCCAGTTCCCGCGGGGGGTGACACAGCCAGAGAAGCAGCATTCCCTGTCAGCGCCCATATCCCGCTCGCTTCTGCCGCCTGCTGCCAGTGATCCACAACAAATCCAATTATAGAGACAGGGCGCAAAGAATCATCAGGGAAAGAGGCATGAGCTCAAAATCCAAATTAGAGCGACAGGATCAGAGGGACAGTTAATGTTCTGGGGTGTGGACTTCGGTCAGAACTGCAAACAAATAGTTGTAAGAGAGAGAGAATGTATTTCCTCTGGTGGGAGGGTCCAGCACAATGGGCCATAACAGTAAAATTAGAGCTACCCCGTTCAGGGATGATGTAAGGAAGCGTTTCTACACACAGAGGGCAGTGGGAATCTGGAACTCTCTCCCCCAAAAAGCCGTTGAAGCTGGGGGTCAATTGACAATTTCCAAATTGAGATTGATTGATTTCTGTTAGGCAAGGATTGTCGGTTTATGGAAACATCGCAGATAGATGGAGTTAAGAAACAGATCAGCAATGATTTTATTGAATGGCGGAAATGGTTTGATGGTCTGAATGCTTCCCCCTGTTCCTATGTAGCAATGACGGTAACAGGATAAAAACATAAACAGTGGCAAACATACGTTGAATTTATTCATATTTAACAGCAAAAATATCCGTGCCGTGCGCAACTATGCTGTGGTCAGGAGAAAACTCCCAAAGCTGCCGTGTGGCTTTCCTGTCGCTCTCTTGCCTCTCTCTGCCCTTCCTCCCACACGCTGCCATTTTTTAAACCTTGTTTTAAATCTGCTGCTCTGGGCCAGTGCATTCCACATTCTCACAACCCTTTCTACAAATACCGTCTCACTGCTTGACTTCTCTGTTTATTAGTTATAAATCACATGGAGGTGCAATGTTGGCGTTTGTGACGTCAAATTAAAAGGCGGCCTATTGGAAACACGTTGGGGGTCACAGTTTCTTTTTGCACAGAACTGAACCTAAATCATTCAAAATGGAATATTGTATTTGCTGCATCACAATAAACAATATCTTGTTATAAATGTCGGCTCATTAGTTCCCCAGTGTCAGAGGAAGAATTGTCTGATCCCATCATTTATTTCATGTAAGATATTCATTCAGAATCAACTCACAGATTGACACTGAGGTAAACGCAGGGAGAGATACAGGAAGCATCGATACACATGTCAGAATAGACAAAGAGAGATGAATCAATACAAAACAGCCTCAGATACCAAGAGGCAGTGACAGGTAGCTGATGCATATCAGTGAGAGGCGGCGGTGGCTTGAGGCGTGATTTAACTCCGTGGTTTAGCTGGTCTAAGCGCCTGTCGAATTAAACAGGTAGAAACGTTAACTCTGTTTCTCTCTCCAAAGATTCTGCCTGACCTGCTGACTATTTCCAGCATTTTTTACTTTTATTTCAGATTTCCAGCATCCGCAGTATTTCGCTTTTGTATTGAGGTACATCCTGGATTCGTTTCCCAGCAACGTCTCACCTTTTCTCATTCTGAGCTTGCAGGGGTGAGTTTCTTCTCGTGTGAAAGGGCCACAATCCTTTTAAATCTAACTGCGGCTGCACTAGTTCCCATTCTGGATTAAGGCTCCATGCGCTGCGGGGCGTGGGGCGAATTCCACCGCTGTCAAAATTTCTGGCGGTGCTGATTTTGGCCTCTTCACCAAAAATCCATCGTTTCTAAGCAGTGCCGTGCGTGACTTTGCTGTAGTCAGAACTGACCGTCAGCAGCTGATGTGTGCCGCTGTGATCGTATAGTGGTTGAAACTCTGCGTTGTCGCCGCGGCAATCGCTGTTCGAATCCGAGTCACGACACAGCTCGCTTTATATATTTTGTGCTCTACGGAACCTGCTGATAGAAGTTAATTTTTACTGCATGAAACAAATATTATTTTGTTTGCGGTGAAAACCTAGTTACTCCTTCAAAACCCCGCGCTGTCACATGCCTGAGCTTGATGCTCCATAATTCAAACCCGCATCTTCTCCCAGCTTTTTCTTCCTTCCACAATCAATAGCCCTCCTTTAACTTCCTCCTTCCATTTCAGTGTCACTTTCCTGCGGCATGACCTTAATCTAACATTCACTTTCACCTACTTACGCCGTTAAGTTTGCTCTGCTCCCACCGCTGTTCCTGGGGACACATGACCCATTCGCTACAGTTAGATCCGCGGGACGGCTCGACAGACAAGCATTGCGAAAGCAGGGCCGGCCTTTTGAAGCAAAGTAGCCGGAATGCACACGAAATTTCCTTGGCCTAATGGTTAATGCGTCTGATTTCGCTGCTAATCGTAATCAGGGTTGTTGTCAGTCCCGGATCATTTTGTGTCATTTAAAACGGGTGAGCTCACAGTCCCGGGTCATTCTGTGTGTTAGTCTTTTTAAAAGGAGTGCGATTTCAGCTGTGATGTCCGAGTTGTTCAGGTGTTGTGTTCGAAGTTACATTGGGTTTCACTCCGCAGGTGTGAAACCAGGTCGCAGCGCACCTGTTCATTAATTGGAAATATGTCCATCTTTTCCTAAATCCACTCCTTTACATGAGCTGTTGCCCTGAATCTGCTCACAATTCTCCCCACAACAAGACGCTGGGTGGCGGCAGCAGCCGCGTGGCCTAATGGATAAGGCGTCTAATTTTCGGTGCTGATCGTTAAATTATTAGAAAATTGCAGGTTTCAGTCTTTCCGGGGTCGTTTAACTCACTGGGCGACACGTTTTCTTCTCTGTTGTGAATCTCTTCTTAAAACCGACCATTTCTGACAGTCCCTCACCTGATGTAACGGAAGGCCTTTTGCTTACAGAAGCTGATTGTACATTTTCAACATTTTCGATCAGGGTGCACGGGCAGGACAAGCGGTGAAGGGGACGTTCTTGCTTGGATTTAAAAAGTTGGAAATGGAATGGCTGATAAGTGCATAAATATGAGATGAGGTGGCCGAGAGGTGAAAGCGATTGTATTCCAATCTCACTGTGATCTGGACGTGTGGGTTCGAATCCCATCCCATCCTCGTCGTTACTTTGCTAAATGTTTGTCGCCTCTATTTCTTTGTCATTCACCTTAAACTTCATGTCCAAATTCATCTTTTGCTCTCAAGCATGCTACACTTAGCTCACGTCATGTCTCAAATTACTAATATATACTTCAAAGGGAAACCATTTTTAGGACTATGGGGAGTGGGACTAATTAGATTGTACTCTCAGAGACACAGCACAGGCATGGTGGGTCGAATAGTTGCTTCAGTACCTTCAGAATCTGACGTTTCAATACTTAATGAGAAGCGAACTTTTTTGTCGGCGGCTCGTTGTTTTAGGGATATGATTCTCGCTTTGGGATTTTCATAGTTGAGATGCGAGAGGTCCCGGATTCACATCCTGGACAAGCCCCGCTGGCTTTTAGTGTAAAGTCAGCTTCTCACAGCTGATCGGCTTTGCAGAAAACATAAATGTTATAAATTAAAAACATATGATTTCGCGCCGTTTTTCCCCCTTCGTCCGAAATTCCAGAGCTTCACAGTGAAAACCAGCCAACTGAATAAAGTTAACAGCTCCCAGGTGTATTCTGCTCGGTGTCTCATTGGATGTCTTACACCCGTGCTCGATTCCGGCCGATGCAGGACCTTTACATTTTGCTTCCTGACCCCATGAGCTCGCCTGAATTGGGATAAACTTACATTTAGCGTCAATCTCCAAATCTTCTTGAAACACCCGCTGCCCTGAATATTAGTCAGCCCTGCTTTCTCTAGCGCTGAAAGGATGTGAGAAGCTGGCTTTTGAATTGATCACACGGATACTGAATTCAAACCGGACAGGGTTCTGTATTGGCCGGGAATCAAATCGGCGAGGCCAGCCTGCCTGGTCTGATAAAAAGTGGTGCGCACCTCATCTTTCAATCAGGTACTTTACAGCCTCCCGGCCTCAACAGTAAATTCAACAAATCAGTTCTAACCAGCGCTCCCATTCTCTGGGGCAGCAGATGCTGGTGATGGTTCTGCTGTTACCACTAACACCTCCTCTGGACCAACTTTTGTTTCATTTTTGCCCGATAACCAGCCCTTTGCCCTATTCCCATTATTCAATTTATTATTTGATGAATTTATAAAAAAGGTAAAAAATAGAATGAGAGAAAACTAGCAGAAATGTAAAAGCAGATTGTAAGTGCTGCTACAAGTATGTAAAAAGGAAGAGAGTACCAAAAGTAAACTTTGGTCACTTAGAGGATGAGACAGGAGGAATTATTATGGTGAATAAGCAAATGGCAGAAACGTTAAACAAATATATTGTATCTGTCTGCACAGTAGAAAACACAAAAAGCATACCAAAAATGGAGGGGAACCAAGGATCTAATGAGGTTGAGGAACTTAACGTAATTAATATAAGTAGAGAAAAAGTACTGGAGAAACTAATGGGACTAAAAGCCGACAAATCCCCTGGACCTGACAGCCTACATCCTCGGGTTCTAAAAGTTGTGCTGAAGAGATAGTGGATGCATTGGTTTTGATCTTCCAAAATTCCCTAGATTCTGGAATGGTCCCAGCGGATTGTAATGTCGCAAAAGTAACAACGTTATTCAAGAAAGGAGGGAGGGAAAAAAACAAGCAACTACAGGACAGTTAGCCTGATATCAGTCGTCAGGAAAATGCTGGAATCCATTAATAAGGAAGTGATATCAGGGCACTTAGAAAATCATAACATGATTAGGCAGAGTCAACATGGTTTCATGAAAGGGAAATCGTGTTTGACAAATTTATTAGAGTTGTTGAGGAAGTAATTAGCAGTGT
>JASTWF010000042.1:2522918-2650309 GCA_030390025.1 Squalus acanthias
TTCTTTGGGAGGCAAGGGAGGAGATTGCAGAGCCTTTGGCTTTGATCTTTGGGTCCTCACTGTCCACGGAGTTGGTGCCAGAGGACTGGAGAGTGGCGAATGTTGTTCCTCTCTTCAAGAAAAGAAATAGGAATGACCCTGGTAATTATAGGCCGGTTAGTCTGGTAAGTGGTAAGATAATGGAAAAGGTCCTGAGGGATAGCATTTATGACCATTTGGAAAGATGCAACTTAATCCGGGATAGTCAACACGGATTCGTGAAGGGTAAGTCTTGCCTAACAAATTTGATTGAATTCTTTGAGGAGGTAACTAAGTGTGTAGATGAAGGTAGAGCAGTTGATGTTTAATACATGGATTTTAGTAAGGCGTTTGATAAGGTTCCCCATGGTCGGCTCATGAAGAAAGTAAGGAGTTGTGGGATAGAGGGAAATTTGGCCGATTGGATAAGTAACTGGCTATCTCATAGAAGGCAGAGGGTGGTGGTGGATGGAAATTTTTCGGACTGGAGACCAGTTAGCAGCGGTATGTCACAGGGGTCGGTGCTGGGTCCTCTGCTGTTTGTGATTTTTATCAATGACTTGGAGGAGGGGACTGAAGGGTGGCTCAGTAAATTTGCTGATGACACCAGGATTGGTGGAGTAGTGGATGAGGTGGAGGGCTGTTGTAGGCTGCAAAGAGACATTGATAGGATGCAGAGCTGGGCCGAAAAATGGCAGATGGAATTTAACCCTGATAAGTGCGAGGTGATTCATTTTGGTAGGGCAAATTTGAATAAGGATTACAGGGTCAACGGCAGGGTTCTGAGGAACGTGGAGGAACAGAGTGATCTGGGGGTTCATTTCCACAGATCTCTGAAGTTTGCCACTCAAGTGGATAGAGCAGTAAAGAAGTCCTATAGTGTGTTAGCGTTTATTAATAAGGGGTTTGAGTTTAAGAACCGTGAGGTTATGCTGCAACTGTACAGGACCTTGGTGAGACCACATTTGGAATATTGTGTGCAGTTCTGGTCACCTCACTATAGGAAGGGCGTGGAAGCATTGGAAAGAGTGCAAAGGAGATTTACCAGGATGCTGCCTGGTTTGGGTGGGAGGTCTTATGAGGAAAGATTGAGGGAGCTAGTGCTTTTCTATTTAGAGCGGAGGAGGATGAGAGGCGACTTAATAGAGGTTTATAAGATGATGAGGGGGATAGATAGAGTGGATGTTCAGAGACTATTTCCTCGGGTGGATGTAACTGTTACAAGGGGGCATAACTATAAGGTGCATGGGGGGAGATATAGAAGTGATGTCCGAGGTAGATTCTTTACTCAGAGAGTGGTTGGGGTGTGGAATGGACTGCCTGCTGTGATAGTGGAGTCGGACACTTTAGGAACTTTCAAGCGGTTATTGGATAAGCACATGGAGCACACCAGAATGATCGGGAGTGGGATAGCTTGATCTTGGTTTCGGACAGTGCTCGGCACAACATCGAGGGCTGAAGGGCCTGTACTGTTCTATGTTCTATGTTCTATAAACGCAAATACAATTATAACACAAAGATACACAGAGATATGTTCATAAATAAAACAGAGATACAAACAAACACATTTATAATAACAGAGAGAAACACAAAAAAATTGATAACTAAGGCAGCGACACACAATTTCATTTACAACTCACAGAAAGATGCAAATATAAATATGTATGTGTATTAATAAATATCACGCACAATTATTTAGAAATAATAAACACATAGACACAAATATAAAGCAGGGCTCTGGGGGGAAATCAGTGGAGTCTGAATAACTGACAGCTCCCTGCAGAGAAGCGGCACAGACACGATGGGATGAATGGCCTCCTTCTGTGCAGAATGATTCGATGATTCGATGTCTTCTCGCTTATAAGACAGGTGGAAAAGGCAGCTGTGTGATGGGAGCAATGAGACCTCACAGCGCCTGCGCATGGCTCTTGTGGTGTAATCGGTTAGCGCGCGGTCTTTATATGACAAGCGAAGCGCGGGATAACGGCGAGCTTGTGAGTTCGAGTCTCAGCTGGAGCAATCGATGCTTTTGTTTGTGACATTTCTACAGGATTCGAAGGTACAATTAGTGTGTCTCCAAACTTTATCTACTTATTAGCTGTTCCCTGTGAGCACTGAGGTTCCTCTGGCCCACAATGTTACAATAGCGGATGAGAGTTTTAATTATTTATAGGAGGGAGTGGAGGCGTTTTCACTCTTAAACCAGTATCTCTGATGTAAAGAATAATGAGCCAGAAACAGACTCGATTCCAACGCTGTGACAAGACATTTGTCACAAACGGGAAGATATATAAAATCACGGGTAATCTGCATATGTTTCCTGCAGCATGTTCAACAGAAACAAGGATTCTCCTGAACACGGTGCTGAGAATTTTACGCTCAGTGACGCAATGGCTCGCGCATTGAACTTCTCGCGAGATTCTATTCTACAGAAACATTCCAAGGTTGTCGATTCGAGTCCAACCAAAATCCCATTTTAATGCAGGGCCCGTTGGTTCCCGCGCTGGAAAGTGAAATTTTGCAGCAAAACCGCAACTGTCTGCTCGCCGGCAGCGCAGCTCCTGCCGCTTGCAGCTGCGATGGCCGGTAGGGTTAATGCGCTGGGCTCACAATCCACTCGGGTTTTCCTGTTTGCTGCGATACTGTTTAAAGCTCCGTTCAATGCTCGAAGAAATAAGAGCGGGAACTACTGGGCTGCATTTACCCCTCTCAGAGCCTGAGAGATCCGCCAGCGAGGGAGGCGCGTTTAAATTGTCGCCCAATGTTCTTTTCAAGATTTCAAGAGACGAGAATGATTTCCGCTCAAGCTTCAATTTTTTTGTTATTTTCTTCGCCTGCATCTTATTTTGACAAGCTCAGACCAGAATCCCCAGTGTTGACAAGAGTGGGAATCTAAACCTTATTTTAGATTTATTCAACTGCTGTGAAGGTTTATCAGCATCAAAAGTTTGACGAGGATGTGATTCGGACCCACTCATGCAGAGCACAATAGATTACTCGGCCATCGCCTATAATTCCAAGGTTACCTCCTCTCCGTCCGGAGCAACCTCAGCCATTCCAAATCCTGCTTTTTGCATCCAAATAGAATTACTCTGCAAGAAAGTCCCCTTCAACGCTTGTCCTGCCCGTGCACCCAGATCGACAATGCTGAAAATGTACAATCAGCTTCTGTAAGCAAAAGGCCTTCCGCTACTTCAGGTGAGGGACTGTCAAAAATGGTCGGTTTGAAGACAGATTCAGAACAGAAAAAGTGTAGCCCAGTGAGTTAAACGACCGAGGAAGAACTCGAATCTACAATCTTCTGATAGCGTCAAAAAACAATACACTGAAATCAGACGCCTTGTCCATTCGGCTACGCGGCCGCAGTCTACGCTAAAAAATAGAAAAGCGAAATACCGCAGATGCTGGAAATCTGATATAAAAACAGAAAATGCTGGAAATACTCAGCAGGTCAGGCAGCATCTGTAGAGAGAGAAACAGAGTTAACGTTTCAGGTAGATGACACTGCGTTAAAAAAATTGTTGTGGTAAAAATTGTGAGCAAATCGAGGGCAACTGCTCATATAAAGGAGTGGTTTTAGGAAAAGATGAACATATTTTCAATTAATGGACAGGTGCGCTGCGAGTTAGGTTCGCACCTGCGCAGAGAAACCCAATGCAACTTCGAACACAACAGCCTTACAACTCGGTCATCACAGTTGAAATGGCGCTCCTTTTAAAAAGATTAACAGATAGAATGATCCGGAAATGTGAGTAAACCCGTTTCAAACAGACACAGAATGATCCGGGTCTGACAGCAATCCCGATTACGATTATCAGCGAAATCGGACGCCATATCCATTAGGCCAAGGACATTTCGTGTGCAATCCGGTATTTTGCTTCCAAAGCCCGGCCATGATTTCGCAGCGCTTGTCTGTCGAGCGATCCCGTGGGTTCAAATGTATCCACTGGTTTCAAAGCACCAACTGAGATTGGTGCGAATGGGTCATGTGCCCCCAGGAACAGCGGTGGGAGCAGAGTAAACTTAACAGCGTCAATAGATGAAAGTGAATGTTAGATTAAAGTAATGCCGCAGGAAAGTGATAATGAAATGGAAGGAGGGAAGTAAAGGAGGGCTATTGTTTGTGGAAGGAAGAAAAAGCTGGGAGAACAGGCGGGTTAAAAGGAGTAAATAGTTTTTCACCGAAAACAAATTATATTTGTTTCATATTGCAAAGATTAATTTTTCGCTGCGTTCTTTCAGCAGATGCCGTAGAGAACAGAAAATATAAAGTGAGCTGTGCAATCACTACGATTCGAACCGAGTTTGCTGCGGCCACAACGCAGAGTATTGACAACTGCACGATCACGGCGCCACACATCAGCTACTATTGCGTTGCTCTGACGACAGCAAAGTCCCGCACGGCACTGTTTAGAAAAGATGGATTTTTGGTTAAGAGGCCAAAATCAGCACCTCCACATATTATGACAGCGGTAGATTTCGACCCACACCCCGCAGCGACTGAAGCCTTAATCCAGAATGGGAACTGGAGCAGCCGCAGTTACATTTAAAAGGATTGTGGCCCTTTCACACGAGAAGAAACTCACCCCTGGAGGGTCAGAAAGACGAAAAAAAGGCTCCGCTGGGAATCGAACACAATATCGCCTGTTTACAAGACAAGCGCTTTGAGCAGTTAAGCCACGGAGCCAATTCACTTCTGCTACTTTTGTTTCTCCACTCACTGATATCTGTCAGCTACCTGTCACTGCCTGCTGTCGCTTGAAGCCGTTTTGTATTGATCCATCTCTCTTGTCTATTCCGCCATGTGTCCCGATGCTGTCTGTATCTCTCTCTGTGTTTATCCCAGTGTCAATCTGTGAGTTGATTCTGAATGAATACCAGTGTTTGCGTCTTACATGAAATAAATGAGGGGATCAGACAATTCTCCCTCTGACACTGAGGAACTAATGAGCCAACATTTATAACAGGATATTGTTTATTGTGATGCAGCAAATACAATATTCCATCTTGAATGATTTAGGTACAGTTCTGTGGAAAAAGAAACTGTGACCCCGACGTGTTTCCAATAGGCCGCCTCTTAATTTGACGTCACAAACGCCATCATCGCCCCTCAAGGTGATTAATAACTAATAAACAGAGAAGTCAAGCAGTGAGACGGTATTTGTAGAAAGGGTTGTGAGACAGTGGAATGCACTGGCCCAGAGCAGCAGATTTAAAACAAGGCTTAAAAACCGGCAGCGTGTGGGAGGAAGGGGATAGAGAGGCAAGAGAGCTACAGGAAAGATCACCTTGGAAACTATTGGCCACGAATCTGCTTTAAATCCCTCCACTGTATTTAAACACATTTAATGTCATATTCATACATTGAAGCAGTTGAGCAATATATGCGATTTAACGCGGTCTCTGGTCTAAAATAACTGCTTTAAATATTTGAACCCTCCCGCTGTGTTTAGGCTCTACCCTGAATATTTATCTCCAACCTAGAATCAGCTTATAATCTGGAGACAAGGTTTCAGCAGCCGGCGGGCACGGAGCAGAGGCTGAGGCTGATCTGTGTCATGTGGGAGCAGAACACAATGTTCCTGCTGTTTAGTTTCATTACCCTTCAGAATAATCCATAATGTTCGCAACATCTTACATTACCGTTAAACATCGGAAGTTTTCCTTTATTGTAACGATCGCTGCGACTCTTTTCGATTTGATGAATTTGACGCAAATTAAATGTCACAAAAACGTTATTGCCAATAGTAAATAGGGTCAGCGTTTTCAGAATTTATCTTGTTGGAGATGGCGTTTCCACAGTTGCGATGGCCGAGTGGTTAAGGCGTTGTACTTGTACATTCAATGAGGTTTCCCCGTGCAGATTCACACCCTGCTCGCAGCGGATTCTTTCATTATTGGAATCAATTCCCTCAAATAATTTATTTTCTTCAATCTGCTCCCGCTGGAAGGATTTTGGACATTTCAATACCGGTTTTAAGGAAATTAAAGGATTGGCGAGAGACCTGGATCACTTACTTACTTCAAGAAGGCATGCTTGGTTTGCTGACCGAATTCCAAAAGTGTTCTGCAGATTGTCTGGAAGCCACAGATAAGGAGGCCTCGAGAGTATCTGAGGAACCTTCGCATACACTAGTTGCTCTCCGGTAGCATCAGTCTGTGTAACCATGAGAGGGAGAGAATGGAAAGTCACTGGAAGGCATGCTTCTGTTAGCAGCAATGGTATAAGAGCAGCCATTCTGAAGGAAAAAACCGAGTACGGTCCAGGAGACAGACAAACGGAGAGGAGATCGCGAAGACTGACCAGAAAAACACCAAAAAAGACACCAAAACATAATTAATCTCTCCGTCTCCCGAAGCAGAATAATTGGCTGTTCTGAGTTTCGAGTTGTTCCACTGAGTTAAAGGTTGTACAAATCGCTCTCTGTAACACTTGTATTATAATGTTCATAAAACCAATTATTAGAAAAGTTTAAAGCCTTGGTTGATCTTACCACTGATTACCCTTCAGAGTGAAGACAGTTAAAACAAAAACCCTAGAGGCCCTTCTGTCCAAGGTCACCTTCTCCTCCCAATGCTACACCTAGCTCAGGGCATGGCTCAAATTACTAATATACAGTCGGAATGGAAAACCTTGTAGGACTGTGGGGGAGAGCAGCGGACTGGTGCGCACTCGTTTAACTCACTGGGTGAAACTTTTTCTTCTTTGTTCTGAATCTGGCTTAAGACCGACCAGTAAAACCGATGGCAGTGCTAATCCATTGTGTTCTGCAATATTAAATTGCACACTAATTATTTCAGGTCAAAAATGTTAGCCTCTCTTTACAAAAATGTTTTTCCACTTACGAATTGTTTTGTCAGAATCAATTGCTCTGAAGCTACATTGTCGTCTGTCTCGACATCCTGATATTGTAAACTCTGCCATAAATATACTGCATTCGCATTGCTGTGTGAGCGAAGTGAAAGGAAAATGTGAATATATTAGAAATTAATTAACACGATAATGATATAATTCATTGTTTGAGATTGCTATTGGGGCGAGTTGAAGCGTTTTATAAATACAGGAGCTGTGTTTTGTTTTGTTTGTTTCGCTTTATTAATGTAAGCAAGGAAGGAAAATATGCCAAATCCGAAATTCCTCGCTGTATTTATCTGTTCCATATATATCCACTCCTGTTCACTGCTTCGTTATTTAGTTCTGACAAAAGATAGATAAGGGCATCAAGGGTTCTTGAGCCAAGGCGGGTAGAGCAAGAAACTCTTAATCTTAGCGTCCGGGGTTCGAGCCCTACATTGGGGGATTAGTTTTTCAAATTTTACAGGCGATCCACAGCTCTGAATTCCTCGGCAGAGATTTGAAGGAAAGTTTGATATAACTGAGTGTCAACAACCACATCAGAAAATCTCTCCCTGATTCGGGAACTTATATCAATCGAATACCTCGCTGCGAAACATTGAGCTTCATATAATTTCACCTGCAGCTCGCGGTCAGTGCGGCTCAGTGGGACTTCGGGCCCGTTTCTCACTTCACAACCCATCAGTGCCGGGAAAACAACGGGGAATTTTACACATGTTTTTCTCTGTGATTTTTTATAAAAACTTCAGTGTATTTCACTTGTAAAGTCTGGATTTTCAATGTTAGGAGAAAGCGTAAAAGTAAGAAATAAACTGCTGATGACCCGCACAGGGGTCAACCCGTGACCTCAGCGATATTAGCGCCACGCTCTGAACAACTGTGCGATAACCGGCCGGAAATAGCTGTTCGAGCCCCGCGCTGGGCGGATTGCGTTTTACTTCTCACACTGGGTCACAGAGTTATTTGACAGACAATAAACACACCACATTCCTTAACCATTGTTCCGATATAAAATAATAACTGTTCGATAAAATTCGAGTGTGTAAATCGAAAGTAACAGAAAAAGAGCAATTAATTCTAAAAGGAATGATTGCACCAACAGTGAAGGGGGATCTGCCGGTCTCCGCCATTCTAATCCTGTGACTGTGGGAGTTTGGTTCGTTCAGAGGTTTGACTGTGACGACACGAGCCCCTCCCCACCATCCATGTTAAACCGGAAAAGTGTCTCGCAAAGATTCGGAGCAGACGGGGAGGCTGTAACCCATCGGAGATGTTTGTGGTTCTGAATATCTGATTCTTTTTGACATGTTCACATTCAATGTACAGACACTCTCCCCAGTCTGCCCCTCCAGACCTTTCACCTAACAATTTTCTCCAGCTAATTTCAAATCATGTTTTACACACCCCTCCAAGATTGTCCTGGTGTCCCGAATACTATGTCAATTGTAGCACTTTCTGAAATACTACCCGTGCCGTGTGTTAGTCAAGAGAGACAGAGGGGGATTAGGCAGACCAAGCATGGCTGAGACTTTGCTGTAGTGAAACAGGGATTCGTTCCATGAAACAGTGCTACAGCTTTCGGAATAGAGGGAGTGTATAGAGACCTGATGGGTTCCACCGAAAGCAAAAGGGATTCAGTTGTTGACCGGCAGAACAGGTAGAATGTGGGGAGTGTTTAAACTAGATGCGGGGGTTGTTGCAGTAGAAGACAAGACAAGAGGGTAAAAACTGCAACAGAATGGGGAAGGAAAATGTCACATTATTTATTAAACGTGCATGCGATGCGGGCGTCGCTGGCAATGCCAGCATATATGCCCATCCCTAATTTCCCTTGCGAAGGCGGTGGTGAGCCGCCTTCTTGAACCGCTGCAGTCCGTCTAGTGAAGGTGCTCCAACAGTGCTGTTAGGGAGGGCGTTCCAGGATTTTGACCCAGCGACGATGAAGTAATGGCAATATACTTCCAACTCAGGATGGTGCGTGACTTGGAGGGGAACATAGAGGTGGTGATGTTCCCATGTGCCTGCTGCCCTTGTCCTTCTAGGTGGTAGAGGTCGCGGGTTTGGGAGGTACTGCCGAAGAAGCCTTGGTGAGTTGCTGCAGTGCATCTTGAAGATGGTGCACACTGCAGCCATGGTACGCCGGTGGTGGAGTGAGTGAATGTTTAAGGTGGTGGATGGGGTGTCAATCAAGGGGGCTGCTAAGTCCTGGATGGTGTCGAGCTTCTTGAGTGTCATTGGAGCTGCACTCACCCAGGCAAGTGGAGAGTATTTCATCACACCCCAGACTTGTGCCTTATAGATGGTGGAAAGCATTTGTGGAGTCAGGAGGTGAGACGAAGATTCACCAGATAGATTACTGAGACGAAGTTTCACTAGATTGATTACTGGGATGAGAGTGCTGTCCTATGATGAGAGATTGTGTAGAATGGGCCTATACCCTCTGGAGTTTAGAAGAATGAGAGGTGATCTCATTGAAACATATGAGCAGGAGTCGGCCTTTCTGCCCTTCGAGCCTGATCCGCCATTCAATATGATCATGGCTGATCCTCTATCTCAATGCCATATTTCCGCTGTCTCCCCATACCCCTTGATGCCCATTGAGTCTAGGGTTGGGCCTAGCACACTTCCCTGAGGAGATCCAGCAGCGATGTCCTGGGGCTGTGATGATTGAGCTCCAACAATCACAAGCATATTCCTTTGTGCTCGGTATGACTCCAGCCAGTGGAGCGTTTACCCCCTGATTCCCATTGACTTCAGTTTTACTAGGGCTCCTTGATGCCACACTCGGTCAAATGCTGCCTTGATGTCAAGGGCAATCACTCTCACCTCACCTCTGGATTTCAGCTCTTTTAGAAACATAGAAACATAGAAGATAGGAACAGGAGTCGGCCATTCTGCCCCTAGAGACTGTTCCGCCATTTAATGAGATCATGGCTGATCATCCAAATTCAGTACCCTGTCCCTGCTTTCGCCTCATATCCCTTGATCCCTTCAGCCTTAAGAAATATATCTAACTCCTTCTTAAATATATTTAATGAATTGGCCTCAACTGCCTTCTGTGGTAGAGAATTCAACAGGTTCACCACTCTCTGGGTGAAGAAATTCTTCCTCATCGCAGTCCTAAATGGCTTACCCCTTATCCTTAGACTATGACCTCTGGTTCTGGATTCCCCCGCCGTCGGGAACAACCTTCCTGCATCTAGTCTGTCTAGTCCTGTTAGAAATTTATAAGTTTCAATGAGATCCCTTCTCATTCTTCGAAACTCTAGCGAATACAAGCCCAATCGACCCAATCTCTCTTCATACGTCATTGCTCCCATCCCAGGTATCAGTCTGTTGAATCTTCGCTGCACTCCCTCCATGGCAAGAACATCCTTCCTCAGATAAGGCGACCAAAACTGCACACAATACTCAAGGTGTTATCTCACCAAGGCCCTGTACAACTGCAGCAAGGGATCCTTGCTCCTGTACTCGAATCCTCTCGCTATGAAGGCCAACATATAATTTGCCTTCTTAAACGCCTGCTGCACCTGCATGCTTATCTTCAGCGACTGGTGCACAAGGACACCCAGGTCTCGTTGCACTTCCCCTTTTCCCAATCTATTGCCGTTCAGATAATAATCTGCCTTCCTGTTTTTGCCATCAAAGTGGATAACGACGCATTTATCCACATTATACTGCATCTGCCATGCATCTGCCCAATCACCAAAGCTGTGCAAATCATACTGGAGTTTCTCTGCATCCTCCTCACAGCACACAAGCCCACCCAACTTTGTGTCGTCTGCAAACTTGGAAATATTACATCGAGTTCCCTCGGCTAGATCATTAATATATATTGTGCATAACTGAGGTCCTAGCGCCGATCCCTGCGGTAACCCACTATTCACTGCCTGCCACTCGGAAAAGACACGTTTATTCCAACTCTTTGCTTCCCGTCTGCCAAACAGTTCTCGATCCAAGTCAGTACCTTACCCCCCAATCCCATATGCTTTACCTTTGCACACTAATCTCTTATGCGGGACCTTATCGAAAGCCTTCTGAAAGTCCAAATACACCACATCCACTGGTTCTCCCTTATCTATTCTGCCAGTTACATACTCAAAAAATTCCAGTAGTTTATTCAAGCATGATTTACATTTTGTAAATCCATGTTGACTTTATCCGATCCTGGCACTGTTTTCCAAGTGCTCTGCTATTACATCTTTTATAATGGACTCTAGCATTTTCCCCACTACCGATGTCAGGCTTACCGGCCTATAAGTCCCCATTTTCTCTCTACCACCTTTTTTAATTAGTGGGGTTACATTAGCTACCCTCCAATCCATGGGAACTGTTCCAAAGTCTATAGAATTTTGGAAGATTAACAGCAATGCATCTATTTTTTCTTGGGCCACTTCCTTAAGTACCCTAGGATGGAGATTATCAGGCCCTGGGACCAATTTTGGACCAAGGCTGTCCTGAGATCTGGAGCCGAATGGTCGTGGCAGAACCCAAACTGGGTATCAGTGAGCAGGTTATGGTGAGTAAGTGCTGCTTGATAGCACTGTAGATGACACCTTCCATCACTTTGCTGATGATTGAGTGCAGACTGATGGGGCGGTAATTGGCTGGATTGGATTTGTCCTGCTTTTTGAAGACAGGACATACCTGGGCAGTTTCCCACGTTGTCGGATAGATGCCAGTGTTTTAGCTGTACTGGAACAGGTTGGCTAGAGGCGCGGCTAGTTCTGGAGCACGTGTATTCAGCACAACAGCCGGGATGTTGTTGGGGCCCATAGCCTTTGCTGTATTAAGTGCGCACAGCCGTTTCTTGATATCACGTGGAGTGAATCGAATTGGCCGATGACTGGCTATTTTGGTGCCGGGGACCTCAGGAGGAGGCCGATATGGATCATCCACTCGGCACTTCTGGCTGAAGATGGTTGCAAACGCTTCAGCTTTGTCTTTTGCACTCACGTGCTGGGCGCCACCTTCACTGAGGATGGGGATATTCATGGAGCCTCCTCCTCCCATCAGTTGTTTAATGATCCACCAGCATTCACGACTGGATGTGGCAGGACTGCAGAGCTTTGATCTGATCCGTTGATTGTGGGATCGCTTAGCTCTTTCTACAGCATTCTGCCTCCATTGTTTAGCGTGCATGTAGTCCTGTATTGCATGTTCCCCAGGTTGGCACCTCATTTTTAGGTGCGCCTGGTGCTGCTCCTGGCATGCTCTTCTACACTCCTCATTGAACCAGGTTGATCACCTGGCTTGATGTTAATGGAAGTGTGAGGAAAATGCCGGGCCATGAGTTTACAGATTGTGGTGGAATACATTTCTGCTGCATGACGGGAGGGGCTCTTTTTCTGTTACTTTCTATTTACACACTCGGTTTTTATGGAACTGTTGTTATTTTATATTGGAAAAATGTTTAAGGGATGTGGTGGGTTCATTGTCTGTACAATAACTCTGTGACCCAGTGTGAGAAGTAAAACACAAACCGCCCAGCGCGGGGCTCGAACAATGCGGACAGCTATTTCCGCCCGGTTATCCCAGTTGCATCAGAGCGTGGTGCTAATATCGCTAAGGGGACGGGTATGATCGCTGTACGGGTCATCAGCAGTTTATTTATTACATTTACGCTTTTCCTAACATTGAAAATCCAGCATTTACAAAAAAAATCTACACAAACTGTCAGGGGGAAATTATTTTGAATATCATCCATTGCACCTTTGCACTGGACGGAGCAACACATCTTTCGTTTTATTTGTCTTTCTTCGGTTTGCTGATAAACGTTTAACTCGTGGCGGTTCCCGTTAATTGTCACAAGCAGTAACAGACAGACAGAGCATGTCTGACTGCCTCGAAATGGGCAAAAGGCATGAGTTTAGGACAAATGCATCAAATCAAATGTTCAACCGGTACCGAGAGAGACAAAAACCAGAGAAAAGGGCAGAAGGAGACAGAAAAACACTAACTTAGGACAGACGCTAGAAATATGTCCCATCCTTGATGTCACTCTGTTCCAAGCCAATCCTTCAGTGGCTGATAAAACACGTCAGTTAAATCGTTCAATTCGAGAATCGGAGCAAAGGAAGAGACACAATGAATGGTGAGCTGCCATACCTGCCCTGCTTTCAGCCACATCTCTGTAATAGCTTTAATGGCCCAGAAATTAAACATGGATGGCTCCCGCGGGGGTAAGGATTCCCCGCGTTATCGCACTCCGCGCCTACCTTTTTGTTTGGGGCCCACACGAACTTTAGTTTCAGAGCCTCTTCTTGTTGCAACCGTGCAATGTGTGGGTATCCCAGAGGCGCAATTAGTTCGTGCGAGCTCTGGGATCACGTGATTCAGTTAGCGCCAATGGCAGCACACCATCTTTCATTCATAGTTTTGACAGGAAGTCCTGTCAAAGCTATGAATACTACAAACCCCCAAAAGAACAGCTAAACCTCAATTAAATTTGAAAAAATACATCACATTAATAAAATAAGTATAGTTAAATAAATTAACCACATTAAACAAAAAAATAAATTTTTGAAAAAATTTTAAATCTTTTTAAAAGTTATAAAAATAAACTTACCTTTCTTTAAAGTCTCTAAAAAAGATAAACCTGTTGAAAAAATGTTTAAATAACACTTAATTAACTACTTACCTTGTTAAAAGGGGGTCCTACGCCTGCTTTCTTTATGTGTAAAATCTTCACCACTTTCCTGCGCGTTCAAAGCTGAAAAAAACTAAGTGCACTGCGTGCGCACAACCTGTAGCGCGCACGCGGTTCACTTAGGAACCGCCCCCTTTTCAGTTCACGAAGTGCCGGTTTCCCGCGCATGCGCAGTGCATGCAGGAAACCGCCAATTCGGGATCTAATACGCGAGAGTACACAGTGCGTACTCTCGAGTATTAGGATAATTTTGGGGCAAATATTATAGTCCCAGGTATCTACCTGCACCCTCAGCTCATCTGCCGTGTTCGCTATACTCCTTGCACTGAAGTATATACCATTTAGTACAGGCAAACCTTATTGACTACTATCTAGCCCTTGATTCCTCTGTCCTTCCAATTTACTTTCTACGTGTTTGTTTTCCAATTCCAGTTGTTCTTCCCTCCTCATTGACTCTATACTTAGGTTCCCATCACCCTGCCAAGCAAGTTTAAACCCTCCTCAAAAGCACTGACAAACCGTCCCGCGAGGATATAGGTCCCGTTCCCATTGAGGTGCAACCCGTCTGGCTTGTAGAGGTCCCACCTCCCCCAGAAGCGGTTAGAATTCCTCAGGAAACTAAAGCCCTCCCTCCTACACCATCTCTCCAGCCACGCATTCATCTGCTATATCTTCCTACTTCTGAAATCACAAGCACTTGTAGTAATCTGGAGGTTACTACCTTTGAGGTACTGCTTTTTAAACTCTTTCCTAGCTCCCTAAACTCTGCCTGCAGGACTTCATCCCTCTTCCTACCTATGTCGTTGGTACCGATATGGACCACGACCTCCGCCTGTCAACCCTCCCCATCAGAATGCCCTGCAGCCGTTCAGGAATTAGGTCAGTAATCCCAGCATGCCTTCTTGAAGTAAATAAGTGGTCCAGGTCTCTTGCCAATCATTTACTTTCCTTAACCCCGGTATTGAAATGTCCAAAATCCTTCCAGAGGGAGCAGATTGAAGAAAATAAATTACCTGAAGAAATTGATTCCAACAATGAGAGAATCCGCTGCGAGCAGGGCTCGAACCTGCGTGGGAAAACTCCATTGGATTTCAAGTCCAACGATTTAACCACTCGGCCATCACAGCTGTAGAAACGGTACCTCCCACAAGTTAAATTCTCAAAACGCTGACACTGTTTATTATTGGCAATAACGGTTTCGTGATATTTAATTTGTGTCAAATTCATCAAATCGAAAAGAGAGACGGCGATCGTTACAATATGGAAAAATTCCGATATTAATCGGTAATGTAAGATATTGAGAACAGTATCGAATATTCTGCTGGATATTTAAAATGAACAGCAGGAACATTGTGCTCTGCTCCCAGATGACACAAATCAGCCCTAGCCTCTGCTCCCTGCCCGCCAGCTGCTGAAAACTTGTCTCCAGATTATATATTGATTCTAGGTTGGAGATAAATATTCAGGGTAGAGACTAAACACAGAGGGTGGGATCAAATATATAAACAGTTATTTTAGATCAGAGACTGCGTTAAATCTCATATATTGCTCAAATGTAACAATGTATGAATATGACATTAAATGTGCTTAAATACAGTGGGGGGATTTAAAGCAGATTCGGGGCCAGTAGTTTCCAAGGTGATCTTTCCTGTGACTCTCCTGCCTCTCTCTCCCCTTCCTCCCACACGCTGCCGGTTTTTAAACCGTGTTTTAAATCTGCTGCCCTGAGCCAGTGTATTCCACAGTCTCACAACCCTTTCTACAAATACCGTCTCACTGCTTGACTTCTCTGTTTATTAGATATGAATCACCTTGAGGTGCTATGGTGACGTTAGTGACGTCAAATTAAGAGGCGGCCTATTGGAAACACGTTGGGGTCACAGTTTATTTTTGCACAGAATTGAAAATAAATTATTCAAGATGGAATATTGTATTTGCTGCATCAGAATAAACAATATTTTGTTATAAATGTTGGATCATTAGTTCCACAGTGTCAGAGGAAGAATTGTCTGATCCCCTCATTTAATTCATGTAAGACGCGATTGGGAAATCTTCATGTTAGATTGGGAAATGTTGATGTACAGAGGGACCTGCATGTCCTTATACACCAGTCACTGAAAGCAAACATGCAGCTGCAGCAAGCAGTTAAGAAGGCAAAAGGTACGTCGGCCTTCACTGCAAGAGGATTTGAGTACAGGAGCAAGGATGTCGTAAGAAAGTTATACTCCTTCTTCTTCTTAGGCAGTCCCTCGGAACCGAGGATGACTTGCTTCCACGTTAAAAATTTGTTCTCAGGTGACTGGTCAGTCCAATGCGGTTGAATGGGCGGGTGGCCGGCGTGTTTGGGTTGACGTGCGCTCCTTGCCCTGCTTGCGCTTGGCTTCCACTTGCTCCCGGCGAAGAGACTCGAGGTGTTCGGTGCCTTCCCGGATGCTTCTCCTCCACTTTGTGCAGTCTTGGACCAGGGATTCCCAGGTGTCGGTGGGGATGTTGCACTTTTTCAAGGAGTCTTTGAGGGTGTCCTTCAAGCGTTTCCTTTGCCCATCTGGTGCTCTCTTGCCGTGTTGGAGCTCCGAGTATAGCACTTGTTTTGGGAGTCTCGTATCGGGCATGCAGACGATGTGACACGTCCATCAGAACTGATCGAGCGTGGGAAAAGCTTCGATGATGGGGATGTTGGCCTGAGCGAGGACACTCACTTTGGTGCGCCTATCCTGCAAATGGATTTGCAGGATCTTGCGGAGGCAGCATTGGTGGTACCTCTCCAGTGCTTTGAGGGGCCTGCTGTACATGCTCCATGTCTCTGAGGCATACAGGTGGGCGGGTATTACTACTGCTCTGTAGACCATGAGCTTGGTGCCGGGTTTGAGGTCCTGGTCTTCAATGATTCGTTGATCAGGATCACGGCTTGCATGTCGTCGTGAAGCAGGCGGAGTATGGTGACACACTTTTGTGGGCAGCCAAATTTGAGGAGGACACTCAATAATACCTCACGGTTGACGGTGTCGAAGGCCATTGTGAGGTCAAGAAATGCCATGTACAGCGGTTGGTGCTGTTGCCTGCATTTCTCTTGTAGATTACGTGCGGTGAAGATCATGTCCATTGTGCCCCTTAGTGGGCGGAATCCGCTTTGAGACTCTGGGAGCAGCTCTTCAGCCACTGGAAGAAGGCGATTGAGGAGGATTCTTGCGATGACTTTCCCTGTGGCAGACAGCAAGGAAAGTCCTCTGTAATTACCGCAATCAGTCTTGTTACCTTCCTTGAAGATGGGCACGATTACGGCGTCTCTGAGATCCCCTGGCATGCTCTCCTCCTTCCAAATAAGAGAAATGAGTTCATGTATTCGCGCCAATTTATAGATTGTATTTGAAGGGTCCCGGTAAAATATTCAGTGTTTCTAAAGTCGGGGAGTGAATGAGCAGCTGATGAGTGTAACAGGCTCAGGAGTGAATGCAGGAAGCTCTCTGACAGTCTCTCTCTCTCTCTCTCTGATGAGGAGAGTTGATTGACAGCTGGAGGCGGTTGGTGGTTTGATTAATGCAGGAAGTTCCCTCCAAACCGTTTTATAGAAACATAGAAACATAGAAGATTGGAGCAGGAGTAGGCCATTCAGCCCCTCCAGCCTGCTCCGCCATTCAATGAGATCATGGCTGATCATCCAAATTCAGTACCCTGTCCCTGCCTTCTCTCCATATCCCTTGATCCCTTTAGTTTTAAGAAATATATCTAACTCCTTCTTGAATATATTTAATGAATTGGCCTCTACTGCCTTCTGTGGTAGAGAATTCAACAGGTTGACCACTCTCTGGGTGAAGAAATACCTCCTCATCTCAGTCCTAACTGGCTTACTCCTTATCCTTAGACTGTGACCCCTGGTTCTGGACTCCCCCACCATTGGGAACATCCTTAATGCATCTAGTCTGTCTAGTCCTGTTAGAATTTTATAAGTTTCAATGAGATCCCCTCTCATTCTTCTAAACTCCAGTGAGTATAAGCCCAATCGACCCAATCTCTCCTCAAACGCCATTCCTGCCATCCCGGGAATCAGCCTGGTGAATCTTCGCTGCACTCCCTCCATGGCAAGAACATCCTTCCTCAGATAAGACGACCAAAACTGCACACAATACTCAAGATGTGGTCTCACCAAGGCCCTGTACAACTGCAGCAAGACATCCTTGTTCCTGTACTCGAACCCTTTCGCTACGAAGGCCAACATAGCATTTGCCTTCTTAAACGCCTGCTGCACCTGCATGCTTACCTTCAGCGATTGGTGCACAAGGACACCCAGGTCTCGTTGCACTTCCCCTTCTCTCAATCTATTGCCATTCAGATAATAATCTGCCTTCCTGTTTTTGACACCAAAGTGGATAACCTCGCATTTGTCCACATTATATTGCATCTGCCATGCTTCTGCCCAATCCCCCAACCTGTCCAAATGATACTGGATTTTCTCGGCATCCTCCTCCCGGCACACACTCCCACAGGAGACAAACCAGCGGTTTTGATCAGTGTTGCTCACAACGTTACACATATTTTGTTTTCTTTAGAATCATATAAATTTACGGCACAGAAGGAGCTATTCGGTCCATCGTGTCTGTGCCGGCCGAAAAAGAGCTATCCAGCTTCCCTTTGAAGATGTGAGACATTTCAGTGCCGGTTTGACGAATACTAAAAGTTCGGCTAGAAAGCTGCACTAATTACCTGCTAAATGAGCTGAGCTTGATTAAGAGTTTTATTTCAATAAAGAAACTGATAAACTAATTGTTCAGGAAGGCATGCTGGGAGCCTTGACCAAATTCCGAGAGTGTTCTGCAGAGTGTCACACAGAACAGAGCATGGAAAAAGCAATTCTAATAAAATTATCGGCATTATTTTGAATTGCTGCAAATCCTTTGTTGTGAGTTGAGCTCATCGACCTGTAAAGTTAACCCTTTGTTTCTCTCACCACAGATATTCTCGGACCTGCGGAGTTTTTCCAGCAATTTCTGCATAATTCCATTTTCAGCAGCTGTAGCATTTTGGTTTGTGATCTATTGTGCTCCCTATGTATTAACAAAAAGAAAAATGTAATTGCACTGTCTCAAAAATTCACAAACCAAGTTGTGAGCATTGGTGGCTCAGGGGTGGAATTCTCACCTACCTCACGGCTCGACGCGGGTTTCATTCCCAGCCAATTACGTCAGTAACTATTTTAAATCTAACAGTTACTTGAAATGCTGTACACAAAAGACTATCTTTTGGGTTCGGACCGTCTTAACTTGCTCTGCTTCGCTTGTCTATTTTCCTGTGAATCGCGATGCTGCATATTTCGGCCAGACTGGGACTATGTTCATCATAAAACAGTTCAGTTTTATGGTGACGGGGAAGCTGATGGGCCCCCATGCTCAATGAAGCAAGAGAATATACATTAAACACATCGACACTGATAACTAAAGTGGACCCGATACAATCAGCGTCAGTCAGTGGTCGTGTGGCCTGGTGGATGCGCTGCAGGGCTCAGGTGTTGATCGTCTTGTTATCAGATGATTGCAATGTTGGGAACACTGAGACTGTCAGACGGCAGCTGTGGAGACAGAAACAGAGCTTCAAGTAGATGATATTTCATCACAACCCCTTCATCAGAATCTTTCCACAGATGCTGCTGACCGGCTGAGTCTATCCAGCATTTCCTGATTTATTTCAGATTTCCAGGATCCGCAGGACTTTGCTTTTGAAACTAAAAAGTAGCTCAAGTTGCTGAAACTGGCACCAGTGAATATCTTCGGTGCAGATTTAGAGGACGCGACAGTGGGGAGGGCTGGACTGCGATTCTAACAGACCGCCAAGCAAATTCCGGGTAACATAAGAACAGAGGATCAGGAGGAGGCCATTCAGCCCCTCGAGTCTGTTCCGCCATTCAATGAGATCATGGCTGATCTGTATCTGAGCTTTACTTACCCGCATTGGTTGCATATCCGTCAATAACTTTGCTGAAAAAATATCAATTTCTATTATGAATTTTTCAATTGACCCCCGGCCTCAACATCTATTTGGGGGAGATAGTTCCAGATATCCTCTAACCTTTGTGTAAAGACGTGCTTCCTGGCATCACTCCTGAACGACCGAGCTCTAATTTTAAGATTACAAAGAATTTACTGCACAGAAACAGGCCATTCGGCCCAAATGGGTCATGGCAGTGGTAATGGGCCACACGAGCCTCCTCGCACTCTACTTCATCTAACCCTATCAGAATATCTTTATATTCCTTTCTCCCTCGTGTGTTTATTTAGCTTCCCTTTAAATACATCTATGCTATACGCCTCAACTCATATTCCAAACGGTGACAAGTAGCAGAGTGCATAGCAAGCTGGCTACAAATCACTAAACAGCGTGCGAACAAGTTCCACATATTAAACAATGTTTTGGTAATTAAGTTACTGCTGAAATCGTGATTGAATTCATTAGTGACTCTCTTATTTATTACTGCTAGTTTCAGAACACACACACGCAAGTGGAAAAATCTTCTATACGTCAACAGAATTACACAACTTCTATCATTTCCAATACCTCAATTGGATTCTCCCTCAGCCTTCTTTTTTCTTGAGAAAAATACTCCGGCCTATTTAATCTTCATTCAGTGTCCTAACATCACCGCTCTGGTATCATCCTTGTAATTCTTTCTTCTCCAGTGCCTCTTTATGCTATTTGTAATATGGAGCCCAGAACTGTGCTCAGCACTCTAAGTCTGGCCCAACCAATGTTCTATATCAGTTTAACATAACTGTTCTGCATTTGAATTCCATTCCTCTAGAAATGAGCCCCAGTACTTTGTTAGCATTTGATTGGCCTTGTTACAACAGTGACTACTTTTTAAAAATCATTAATTGGCTGTGAAGCGCTTTGGGACGTCCTGAGGTTGTGAAAAGCGCTATATCAATGCAAGTCTTCCTTTTTAATTATATTTGGCCGGGTCTGTGTTAGATACACATGTGTTTTTGAGTTGATGATGTGTTTGATATAAACGCATTTGCGACTCTGTTAGTTACGAATGTATTTAGATCTGTTTGTATTATTATTAAGCTTTCTGTGGAGGATCTGTGTCAGTTATAAATGTGTTTCTGAGCGCTGTCAATGTCCAGTCCGGCCCCATTCTACCTTCTCATTGCCCACACGTGGGACACGGCAGAACATCTGTTACATTCGGATTCAACTTTAATTTTTATTGACTATGTTGATATTTAGAAATTGTGATGTTAAGAAGGTAACATCTCTGGGTCCAGCAGCCTCTCTGTTCATAGTTCCCCAACCCCGCACAGCCCGCTTCTACCTCCTTGCCAAGATCCACAAAGAGGACTGCCCTGGTAGATCCATCGTTTCAGCCTGTTCTTGCCCCACGGAACTTATCTCTTCCTATCTCGACTCTATTTTTTCTCCCCTTGTCCAGTCTCTTCCCATCTACATCCGCGACTCTTCCGACGCCCTCCGGCACTTTAACAATTTCCAGTTCCCTGGCCCCAACCCCCTCCATTTCACTATGGACGTACAATCCCTCTACACCTCAATCCCCCACCAGGATGGCCTGAGGACGCTTCGCTTCTTCATTGAACAGAGGCCCGACCAGTCCCCATCCACCAGCACCCTCCTCCACCTGGCTGAACTTGTTCTCACATTGAACAACTTCTCCTTTGACTCCACTCACTCCCTCCAAATCCAAGGTGTTGCTATGGGAACCCGCATGGGTCCAAGCTATGCCTGCCTTTTCGTGGGATATGTGGAACACTCTTTTTTCCAGTCCTACTCAGGTCCCCTCCCTCAACTCTTTTTCCGGTACATTGATGACTGTATCGGTGCCGTTTCCTGCTCTCACCCTGAACTAGATAATTTCATTCACTTGGCTTCCAATTTCCATCCTTCTCTCAACTTCACATGGTCCATCTCCGAATCTTACCTTTCCTTCCTCGACTTCTCCATCTCCATCTCTGGTGATAGGTTATTGACAAACATTCACTACAGGCCCACTGACTCCCACAGCTACCTGGACGACACTTACTCCCACCCCGACTCCTGTAAGGACTAAATTCCATTCTCCCAGCTTTTCCGTCTCCGCCGCATCTGCTCTGATGATGCCACCTTCCATACCATTGCTTCCGAAATGTCTTCCTTTTTCCTCAACCGAGGATTACCCTCTATTTTGGTTGACACGGCCCTCGACCGTGTCCGTTCTATCTCCCGTACTTTTGCCCTCACCCATGCCCCTCCCTCCCGGAACCACGATAAAGTCCACCTTGTCCTCACCTTCAACCCACCAGCCTCCACATTCAACGGATCATCCTCCGCCATTTCCGCCACCTCCAGCGTGATCCCACCACCAAACACATCTTCCCCTCACCTCCCTTTTCAGCATTCCGAAGGGACCGCTCCCTCTGCGACACCCTGGTCCACTCCTCTATCATCCCCTTAACCCCTTCCCCTTCGTCCGGCACCTTCCCGTGCAAGCGCAGGAGTTGCAACACATGCCCTTATACCTCCCCCCTTCCCACTGTCCAGGGCCCCAAACACCCCTTCCAGGTTAAACAGCGATTTACTTGTACTTCTTGCAATTTACTATACTGTATTCGCTGCTCACGTTGTGGCCTCCTCTACATTGGGGAGGCCAAACGCAGATTAGGTGACCGCTTTGCGGAACACCTCCGTTCAGTCCGTAAGGGGACCCCGAGCTTCCGGTCGCCTTCCACTTTAATTATCCGCTCCACTCCCACTCAGACCTCACTGTCCTCGGCCTCTTGCATTGTTCCACTGAAGCTCACCGTAAGCTCGAGGAACAGCACCTCATCTTTCGATTAGGCACTTTACAGCCTTCTGGACTCAACATAGAGTTCAACAATTTCAGATCATAACCTCGGCCCCTATCCTATATATATTTTTATCCACACCTTTTGTGTGTGTCTTTTCTTCTCTCCCACATGGCAGCTGTCTTTCATTCTGCCAGCGCAATTTACACTTCATCTAGAGCCATCCTTTGTTTCTTAACCTGTCCCATTACCATCTCCTTTTGCCTTGAATATCTTTTAATGTCTCTTAACCTCTCCTGCCTTCTATGCTATCACAGACCTTCCCTTTTTCCCCAGCCCCTATACTTGCTTAAAAATCTGTTCCATTTCCTGCCTTTTTCCAGTTCTGACGAAAGTTCATCGACCTGAAACGTTAACTCTGTTTCTCTCTTCACATCTGCTGCCTGACCTGCTGAGTATCTACAGCATTTTCTGTTTTTATTTCAGCTTCTCTGATATCTCCTGAGCGGCCCTCACTCTCTGATCCCTTTAGCTCATAATCTGATCAGAAACTGACAGTACAGAAGGAGACCATTCGGCCCCTCCTGCTTGTGCTGGTTCATTTGTTCCAATTCCTGCATTTTGCCCGTAACACTAAAAGTAAATCGTTTTTTCATGTAGTAAAAATTATGTTTCGTTTAATGGATTGCGTTTTATCATCAGAGAACAGAAGATATAAAGCGACCTATGCCGTGACTCGGATTCGAACCGAGGTTGCTGCGGCCACAACGCAGAGTACTAACCACTATACGATCACGGCGCTACACATCAGCTGCTGGAGCTTTACTCTGACTACAGCAAAGTCGCTCACGGTACTGCTTAGAAAAAGTTGGATTTTTGGTGACGGGTCCAAAATCAGCACCGCCAGAATTTCTGGCAGCGATGGGATTCGGCCCACTCCTCAGGGACTGGAGCCTTGATCCAGCAATGTATAGACCGCTCGGCCTCGCTACTGCACAGGGCCGCTTTCAGTTCTTAAGCTGCTGATGCTGATTGAAAGAATTGAACACCCGGCACCCTGTAAAACAGAGCTCCAAGGATCAGTTCAAATAAAGTGCTGAACCGAGTGACGGAGTTCAGATGAGGTTTAAATTAAATTCCAATTCACTGAAACTAAACAACGTTCAAAGAAGTGAAGTGGTTGTATTCCTGAGCTTGTGTGCGAGTTGCACCGGGATCAGGCCCATTTAATAGTGACCGGCAGGCGGCTCCCAGACACGGCTCAGGCCGGGACCGGCAGCTCCCCGCCGGCTGCGAGCTGGATTAGGGAGCGGGGATCCTTCGCTGTTGTTGAGGCGGTCTGGCTGCTGTTGCTTCCGCCTCTCGCACTCCGAGAACCCGGGCGGCGGTCCGCACCGATCTCACCAATATTGATCCGGCTTCACTTGCAGGCTGTGAACTTAGTGGCGCAACGGTAGCGAGTCTGATCCCATTATTCGAATATGCCGTATTGGAGATCACGTTGGGCGCTTGGTTTAAATCCGGCCAGTGTTTGAAGGATGGCGGCTCAGTCCTGGGGCAATAATTATTTTCAGATTTAAGTGCTTTCTTCAGTTACTTTCGATTTACACAATCTATTCTTCTTTAACACGGTATGTTTTATTTTATATCGGGACAATGTTTAAGGGAAGTGGTGCACTCACTGTTTGTAGAATTACTCTCACCCACTGTGCAGAATTGAAACACAAACCGCCCATCGACTCAGTTTGAACCCGCTCCAGATACATTTTTCCGGCGGATTACTTAGACCATGTTGCTCATATCAACATAATAGTCGGCTCCAGCTCCGCATCAGAAGCTTGTTTCTTACTTTTACGGTTTCCGTAATATTCTTAACATGCAAAATCCAGACTTTACAGAATGAAATCCACACAAAATGTCACGAGGAAATTATTTTTCTGATACCGTTGTTGAATTTCATTTATGTCAAACACTCCTGCAGCTCTGCATGAATTCAGAGCTGGGGATCGCCGGTGAAATCAGCCTAAAATTTAAAAAACATAATCGCCCAACGTGGGACTCGAACTCACCAGTATAAAGTCTCACGTTCTACCGACTGAGCTAGCCGGGCCAAAGGAGAAACCATCTTCTCTGTCTGTAATTGCAGAGTGGCAGCTGTTGCTCCGCCCCAGGTGCTCGTCTTGTTCCACAAACCATGAACCAGCGTCCTCTCAATTCCCAGATTGATCCCTAAACCGACCCACACAAGCCCGAGATAATAAAAATCAGATCGTCTGTTTATTTCACCTTCCAAACATGGACATCCATCTTGCTCAGTATTTATTTCGCGCTCCTTTTTATTCTGTTCGTGCTTTTCCTTTTAACATTTCATTTAAGTTATTCATGAGCGGGAGAAAATGGACAGAAGAGATTTACTAGAGTGGTTCCAGGGATGAGGGACTTCAGTTATGTGGAGAGACTGGAGAAGCTGGGTTTGTTTAGTGCACAGAAGGCTAAGAGGAGATTTGACAGAGGTGTTCAAAACCATGAACGGTTTTGTTATCTAAATCAGGTGAAACTGTTTCCAGTGGCAGAAGGGTCGGTAACCAGAGCAGACAGATTGAAGCTGATTGGCATAAGAACCAGAGGCGACATAAGGAACCATTTTTTCCGCAAAGCGAGTTGTTGTGATCTGGAATGTCCTGCCTGAAAGGATGGTGGAAGCAGAGTCAACAGTAACTTACAAAGGGCAATTGGATAAATTTGGAAGGGAAAATTTACATGTCTATAGGAAAGAACAGGGAAGTAGAACTAGTTGGAAAGCTCGACCAAGGAGCCAGCACAGGCACCATGGGACAAATGTTCTCCTTCTGCGTTGTATGATTGTCTGAACATAATCTTGGCGCAGTTGCTGCTGACACAAAGCGGGATTGAAAAAGTAAACCGTGACATTAGCGACATCACATTCTGAACAACTAGACTAACCTGCCGTTCATTCGCTTGTCTCCACACTGGCTGATCCACACTTGTCTCCACACTGGCTGATCCTCACTTGTCACCACACTGACTGGTCCTCACTTGTCTCCACACTGGCTGATTCTCACTTGTCTCCACACTGGCTGATCCTCACTTGTCTGCACACTGACTGATCCTCACTTGTCTCCACACTGGCTGATCCTCATTTGTCTCCACACTGGCTGATCCTCACTTGTCTCCACACTGGCTGATCCTCACTTGTCTGCACACTGACTGATCCTCACTTGTCTCCACACTGACTGATCCTCACTTGTCTCCACACAGGCTGGTCCTCACTTGTCTCCACAATGGCTGGTTTCACTTGTCTCCACACAGGCTGGTCCTCACTTGTCTCCACACAGGCTGTTCCTCACTTGTCTCCACACTGACTGATCCTCACTTGACGCCACACTGGCTGGTTTCACTTGCTGTTTGTTTCCAGGCTGTTCTGCTTTTCTGAGCTTCACTCATTCTGCTCTATCGACTGCGGCCGGCTTGCTAACTCTCTCACTCCAACTGTCTCTGCGCCTCTTCCCCCTTCACACCCTTCCAATCCTCTCGGTTGAACAGCTCATCGCATCTGCTCCTCCGCTCCATTAATGTAACATGAAAGGATTCTCAACCAGATTTTTCCAGACATTGGGCGTTGCATTAAGACAAGACTCTGAGAAGATACATTCAATCTAAACACCGGGTGACCATGGCTCCGTTTTCAAGCTGAATGTCAGATATGGTCTCACTCCCATTAGTCTGAGAGACGCGGGGTCAGGAGGAGAAAATCTCCCCTCTGATTCTCTCCGCTTAAAAAGGAGACACAAAATCAAACCCCTTTGTACCCGGGGTAGAACCAGCGAACTTTAGATCTAACCTCACCCAACTGAACACTTTCGGCCTCACAGAATGTCGGATTTTGTGTCATCCTCTTGATGGAAAATATAATCCCGGGTGGAATTTTACCTCCCGCTGGTTCCTCACTTCGGGGCGGGGGGTGGGGGGGGGGGGGGACCCGACCAGATCTCGGAGCTCAGGTTATGTTAATGTTCTGCTGATGATATCTTCATATTATCTTGTGCTTGGAGCCACTTTTAATCAGGTTCATGAACAACTTCTTCCATCATCCCTTCTCCCACTTTGCTTCTCTCTCTCATTCATTCTTTATTCCTTTCAATCCAGAAGGGGCGGGAAACAGAATTCACCCCAAACCCTCTGCACACGGGTCCCCGTCTGCCACCCGTGTGATTGTTGTGGGATTTTTCTCTCACAACCTCCCCGCCCGCTCCTGTGCTTTGTGAGGCAGTTTTTCAGGTTTACATTTACAGACTAGGGGAATTGGTAAACAGGGGTGGTAGGAGCCTCAGCGCCCCCGGGTGAGACAGGCCCTGAATATGCGAATCTGTCAGAAAACACGATGGGCGGAGGAGGGTTCGTGGGACTATGAACTGACAGTAAACCACCTGCCCAAACAAAACTGGCCACAGTCACAGAATCGAATGGTCACTTCCGGGGTGATTGTTGCGTCACTCGCTGCCTCCATGTCTTCTCACTGCCTTTGCTGAAACATTGTCCAAATCTGAGGTCTCGCGCCAAACTAATGCAGAAACTCTGCTGCTGCGCTCGAGATGGGCAACTGCTGTCTCGATACATTACCGTCCTAACAGCTCATTAACTGTCGGAGTGGAACAGTGCGGTGCTTTAGAAAACAGGTAGAGAAGGCAAAATCTGAACTGTCTTGGTTTCAATTGCACTGGTTATCAAGAACGGCCAACACAGGGTTTGATTATGGCTATTTCTTGAGTGTACTTGCTGCCACTAGCGCGCTCGTTGGTCTAGCGGTATGATTCTCGCTTCGGGTTTATTGGCTGAAGTTTGCGAGCGATCCCGGATAAGCCCTCATTTTGCCCTCAACTTTTGATCTTGGACTGCCGTTGAACCTTTTGGAAATATGGAAGAGATGTTCCCAAATCAACCTACGTGAATCTAAAGCGCTTTTGGAAGAGAGTGAGGGCAAATATTCGGGATTAAAGGCACCTCTACTAGCTACACGTTCTGTGAGCGAGTGTTGCTGGAATTTGAAATCGATCTTAACTCGCTCTTGACTTTCATCTCACTGAAGCAGGTAAAAGAATTGTACGTATCTAAACCGCCTTTCACCACCATCGGACTTCCCAAAGCGCTTTACAGCCAATGAAGTACTCTTGTACATCGCTGTTGTTCAGTAGGAAATGCGGCAGCCATTTACCACACAACCAGCTCCCACAAACAGCAATGTGATAATGACCAGATAATCTGTTTTTGTTATGTTGATGAAGGAATAAATATTGTCCAGGATGATTAATGTCCCAGTCTTATTCAGTTTGCAGTAAGTCATTGAGGTAAATAATGATTGACACTAGGAAGGAAACCGTTTTCATATCTGCTCGCACTGATCAGAAGATCCTCACCGTGAGGAAGGCCATGCAGCTCATTGTAATTCAGCACTCGAGAACAACCCTTGTCTTCACCCCATTGCTTAATCCAGTTGTTTCCTAAATCATTCCCGGGCTTTCACCACCACCGCTCTGCCTGGAGTCCATTTTAAGTGTTGATCATTATCCTGATATCAGTCCTAAAGAGATCACTTTTACTTTTGAGCCTGTTCCGCATTGTTCTTTCTCCCACAATGTAATTTAAACTAGTATTCCACACGAGTTACTTTCTTGTATATCTCTGTAATACCATGTCGCAGATGCCTCCGAACTAGTCTGAAATGTTCAAGGTGTCGAATTAAACTCTCAGCGGGTACAGGTAAAATCCCTGTCCCCGTGTATTTGTGTTTTACAGGATCGGCGTGTGTCTGGCACTGCTGCTCCCTCCTCTGGCCGCTTTGCAGTATGGCACCACCTGCCCTCTCTGCTGGCTGCTGCGCAGTACTGCAGTACATTGTTGAACCTGGTACAACTTCGACCTCCTCTGCTTCTAGCTGTTTCACTACTGGAAAAGGAGATGAAAGGGTGGAGTTGCTTCGTGAGAATCGGACCTTGCAGAATAGAAGGAGTCGCCGGAGGATTTGTTGATCCAGTCTGCGGACAGCTAATGTAGGGTAAAATTAACTGAGAAGGAAGAGAACAGAATTCACGAACTTAAGAACGGGAGTAGTCCATTCAGCCCTCTACCAGCTCCGACATTACATTAGATCATGGCTGATCTGCACCTCACCTACATTTTTCTGCCGTTGCTCCTGATAACTTGATCCCCTTACCTAACAACAACGTGTCGATCTCAGTCTAGGAAGCAACAATTGACACCCAGCACCCACTTATCGGGGAGTGAGTTCCAGATTGCAACAAACCTTTATGTGAAAAGATGCTTCCAGATTTGACGTTTGAATGGAGCGGCTCTAATTTTAAGTTTTTTTCCCCTTGAGCTTGATTCCCCAGCCAGAGGAAGTAGTTTAACACTATCTGCACTATTAAAACTTTTAACACTTTAAACACCATGATCAGATCACCCATCAATCTTCTAAATTCATGGGAACAGAAGCCAAGTTTGTACACATAATCCTCATAATTTAACCCTGCAAACTAGGTATTGATCTGGTAAATCTGCGCTGCACCACTCCAAGGGCAATATATCCTTCCTGCTTGCGGTGCCCAGAACAGAACACAACAGACTTGACTATTCCAATGCACGCCTGGCTGGCCTCCCTTGTTCTATCCTTCGGAAAACTGAGGTAATCCTGCCTGACCTTGTCCTTACTCGCACCAAGTCCGGTTCACCCATCACCCCTGTGCCTGCTGATCTAGATTGGTAGGGCAACAATTTCTGTGTGAATAACTGGGAGAATCGGATATTATAGGGACGTGGGAGGCAATTTAAACCCGGAGCGAACGAAGACTTTTTCATTTTGAGTCTAAATTTAGACAAAGCAGAATCGCTGAATGGCAGCTTATGATCAATTATGATTATGGAGCCTGACATTGCTGGAAATTCTAATCATAATAATGATGCATTATAGGCGTGAGACATTATTAATACATAAATGTTGCAGCAAGTGCGAGGCGAGATGATTTGCGCTGCGCCATAAACTGAAAGTTTTTCACTGAAAATGCGAACATACTGCACTCATCCTGGATTTGAACCTGAGTCCTCTCACATATCAATCAGTTAAATCGCTTAGTGAGAATCACACCACAAGAACAACGAGCGGCTGGCAACGTAGCCGTTCAGCCAGTGTAGAATTTATCTGCCACCAACACTCCATCAGCCAGCCTTTCAGACAGCTTGTGTCCATCCAATCTCGGTTTCTTTACAGGGAAATTCCTCTCCGATCGATCTAGGCGAGCGGAACTAGTCCAGTAAATCACCCTGGCCCTGTATTCCTCGCAGTACGGAACTGTTGTGCGAGGTGATCTCTGCCGCAGCCAGAAAGAGGTTGAAGAATTTCAGCAAATCGGCGTCCACTGCCCGAGCCGGCAGTCTGTTCCAGAGTTCCACTATTCTCTGGGAAAAGAACCACCTCCTGACATCTGACGTAGATCTGGGCTTATACAACTTAAAATTGTCACCCAGGTCCTCCCTCAAATATTTAATTGGAACAAATTGTCAACTGGTAAACAATCTACTCCCTTCATCATCTTATAAACATCGATCAGATCAACCCTCAGTCTAAGCTGCTCTAAAGTGTAGACTCGCAACCCGTATAGTCTATCTTGATAACTAAGATGCCTTACACTGGTAATTAGTCTAGTGGCCCTCCTCTGCACCCTTTACAAAGCAGGTTGGCCTTTATCTCAAGGGGGCTGAAATACAAAAGGGGAGCAAGATATTCCCCAGTTTATAAAGTTCTAGTTAGACCCCATCTGGATTATTGTGTTCTGTTCTGGGCACCGCACGCAGGAAGGATATATTGACCTTGGAGTGGTGCAGCGCAGATTTACCAGATTAACACCGAGCCTTACAGGGTTAAATTGTGAGGACAGGTTGCATAAACGTGGCTTCTGTTCTCTTCAGTTTAGAATATTGAGGGCTAGCCTCCTGGCGGGGTTTAAAGTGTTCAAAGATTTAATAGGTTCGATAGCGATAAACTATATCCTCTGGCTGGGGAATCAAGTACAAGGGAAAACTATTAAATTAAGAGCCGCTCCATTCAAAAGTCAAATCCGAAAGCATCTTTTCTCATGAAGGTTTGTAGAAATCTAGAACTCTCTCCCCGATAAGTCCGTGGATGTTGGGGGTCAATTATTCCAAGACTGGGATCCACACGTTGTTGTTAGTTAAGGGGATCAAGTTATATGTAGCAACGGCATTAAAATGTAGGTGAAGTGCAGATCAACCATGATCTATTGAATGTCGGAGCAGGCAGAGAGCTGAATGGACTGCTCCTGTTCTTATGTTTCTGTTTTGTGTTCTCCATTTTCTCATTTAACTTTACCCTACATTAGCTGTCAGCAGACTGGATCTAGAAATCGTCCTGTCACTCCGTATATTCTGGATGGTCCGCTCCTCACGAGGCAACTCCACCCTTCATTCTCCTCTTCCAGTTGTGACACAGCTAGAAGCAGAGGAGGTCGAAGGTTTTCCAGGTTCAACCATACACAGCAGTACTGTACAGCGGACAGAGGTGGGAGCAGCAGTGCCAGACTCATGCCGATCCTGCAGAAGAAATATACACGGGGGGAGGGATTTTACCCGCTGGGAGTTAACCTTGGATATTTCAGCCTACAACAGCATCTATGACATGGTATTACAGAGATATACAAGTTAGTAACTTGTGTGGAATACTTGTTTAAATTACATTCTGGGAGAAAGAAAAAGGTGGAACAGGCTCCAAAGTAAAAGTGAGCTCTTTAGGACAGATATCAGGATAATGATTAACACTTCGAATGGACTCCTAGCAGAGCGGTGATGGTGAAAGCCCGGGAATGATTTAGGAAACAACTGGATTAAGCAATGGGGTGAAGACTACGTTTGTTCTGGAGGGTTGAATTAGAATAGGCTGAATGGCCTTCCTCACGGGTAACGATCTAGTGATCTTTGCAGGTAGTTGTGAAAAATATGTCCTCCCCGGTCTCCGTTATTATTTACCTTAATGACTGTCTGCAAACTGAATAAGACTGGGACATCAAACTTCCTGGCCCACATTTACTCCTCAATCAACATAACAAAAAAAATAGATTATCTGGTCATTATCACTTTGCTGTTTGTGGGAGCTTGCTGTGCACATATTGGTAGCCGCGTTTCCTACGTTACAGCAGTGATGTACAAATGTATATGGCTGTAAAGCGCTTTGGGATGTCCGGTGGTGCTGAAAGGCGCTATATAAATGCAAGTCTTTATTTTATCTGCTTCAGTGAAAGGAAACTCCAGAGCGGGTTGAAGATCGAAATCAAATTCCAGCAGAATTCGTTTACAGAAAGTGCAGATTGTGGAGGTGCATTTAATCCGGAATATTTGCCCTCACCCTCTTCCCAAATTGTTTGAGATTCACGAGGATTGATTTGGGATCATCTCTTCCATCCTTCCAAAAATGTTAACAGCAGTTCAAGTTCAAAATGAGCGCTAGTCCGGGATTTGAAACCAAAACCTCCCGCATATCTCAGCCAATAAACTCGAAGCGAGAATCATACCCCTAGTCCAACGAGCCAGCTGCTAGAAGCGTGTACACTCAAGGATGTTCCATAATCAAACCATGCGTTGGCCATTCTTGATCAACAGAGCACTTGAGACCGAGACAGCTCTGACATTCCTTCTCTAAATGTCTTCTAAAGCGCCGCGCTGTTCCACCCAGACAGTTAATGAGCTGTTAGGGCGGTAATGTATCGAGGCAGCAGGTGCCCGTCCCGAGCGCAGCAGCAGAATTTCTGCGTTAGTTTGGCCTGAGGCCTCAGATTTGGTCAATGGTTCAGCAAAGGCAGTGAGAAGAGATGGAGGCAGCGAGTGACGCAACAAACGCCCCAGAAGTGAGCATTCGATTATGTGACTGTGGCCAGTTTTGTTTGGGCAGGGGATTTACTGTCAGTTCATAGGCCCACCCACCACTCCCCCGCCCATCGTGTTCTCTGCCACATTCGCACATTCAGGGCCGGGCCCGGGCAGATTCACTCCTGTCTCACCCGGGGGCGCTGAGGCCCCTACCACCCCTTATTACCAATTCTCCCAATCTGTAAATTTAAACCTGAAAAACTCCCTCAACCTCACAAAGCACAGAAGCTGTGACCTCTGACCAAATCTCAGCCCCAACAGACAGATGTTTCTGTTCATAAAGAGCAAAGCCATTCATACTTATTCACAGACAGTTGCGACACAGATCAACAAGTTTACTCCGACCAAGGGAGGTCCGACACAGACCTAGACAGCTCCTACACAGACACATACAGCTCCTACACACACCCAGAGAGCTCCTTTCACAGACACAGACAGCTTCTTCCATGACACAGGGAGTACCATCACAGGCACAGACTTTCCTACACAGACCCAGACAGCTTCTACCCTGACACAGGGAGCACTATCACAGGCACAGACTTTCCTACACAGACCCAGACAGCTCCTACCCTGACACAGGGAGCACTATCACAGGCACAGGCATTTCTACACAGACCCAAAGTGCGCCTACCCTGATACATGGAGCACCACAACAGTCACAAACTTTCCTACACAGATCCAGACAGCTCCTACCATACACAGGGAGTAACAACACAGGCACATACTTTCCTACACAGACCCAGACAGCACCTACCCTGACACAGTGAGCACCACCAGACGCACAGACTTTCCGACAGAAACGCAGACAACACTTACCCTGACACAGTGAGCACCACCACAGGAACAGACTTTCCTACACAGATCCAGACAGCAATACCATGACACAGGGAACATCTGTGCAGATCCATGAGCTCCTACAAAAACATAAACAGTTCTTGCACGGGCACAGACAGTTCCAAGAAACGCCCAGAATGCTCCAACACAGAACCAGGTAGCTACAACGCAAACCCAGACATTTCTACACAGACCCAGACAGCTTCTTCATAGAAAACAATCCAAAAAACTGCGGATACTGGAAATCTAAATAAAAGCAGAAAATGCTGGATATATTCAACAGGTCAGGAAGCATCTATGGAGAGAAAAACAGAGTTAATGTTTCAGGTCGATGACCTTTCGTCAGCTTCTTGATGGTTTTTTGGACTCATGGGGTACCAAAGGGATTTGGAGATCGGGCGCGAAAGTGGAGTTGAGGTCGATGATTAGCCATGATCTTATTGAATGTGGAGCCGGCTCGCGGTGCCGTCTAGCCTAAATCTGCTCTCAGTTCTTATGTTGTGATGCTCTTAGATCCTGGTTGCTGCTACATCAACCTAGAGGGAAGCTACACTGACTCAGATATAGCATACAGGTCCATAAAGCTCGTACCCTGACACAGACAGCTCTTACACTGACTCAGATAAAACATACAGGCCCAGAAAGCTCCTACCCTGACACAGACAGCTCTTACACAGACCCAGATATTACATACAGGCCCAGACAGCTTCTTCTCTGACACAGACAGCTCTTACACAGACCCAGATATAACATACAGCCCCAGAGAGCTCCTACCCTGACACAGACAGCTCTTACACAGGCCCAGATATAACATACAGGTCCAGACAGCTCCTACCCTGACACAGACAGCACTTACACAGACCAGATATAACATATAGGCCCAGACAGCTCCTACCCTGACACAGACAGTTCTTACACAGACCCAGATATAACAAACAGAACCAGACATCTCCTACCCTGACACAGACTGCTCTTAAACAGACCTACATATAACATACAGACCCAGACAGCTCCTACCCTGACGCAGACAGCTCTTACACAGACCTACATATAACATACAGGCCCAGACATCTCCTACCCTGACATAGACCGCTCTTATTCAGACCCAGATATAACATACAGACCCAGAGAGCTCCTACCTGACACAGACAGTTCTTACACAGACCCAGATAAAACATACAGAGCCGGACATCTCCTACCCTGACACAGAGAGCTCTTACACAGACCTACATATAACATACAGACTCAGACAGCTCCTACCCTGACGCAGACGGCTCTTACACAGACCTACATATAACATACAGACCCAGACAGCTCCTACCCTGACCCAGACAGCTCCTACAAAAACCCAAAGAAGCAAGTACACAGACCCAAACAACTCCTGCACAGACCCATAACCTACTACTCAGACAGTTGCTACAAGGACCCAAATATGCCCAACAGCAGGTAAGATCAGAGAATTTAGCACAGACCAGAGATAAATCCTGGATCTTTCCTTCATATTGTGACTCAGTAACTCACCAAATAAGATCAACTAACACACCACAAGCTCTGGAATGATCCTGGGCCCATCCTGCTCTGTGTGGGGCTCAGTACCACACCGGGTGATATCCGCGAACTCAGCACAGACCGAGAATGAATCCAGGGAGTTTGCTCATTTGTGTGGCTCATTAGCACACATCGTGAGATGATCTAACACACCACAGGCCGGTGATGAAGCCTGCTTTGTCCGGCTCAAGATCATGCCAGGTGAGATCAGCTATTGCAGCTCAGGCCAGTGTTGGAACCTGGGCCCTTTCCTACTCTCTGTGGAGCACAGGATCATACTGGGTGAGATCATCGATCTCAGCACAGGCAGGAATGAAGCCTGGGACGTTCCTGTTCGGTGTGGCTCAGTACCACAGCGGGTGAGACCAGCTATCTGAGCACAGGCCAGGTATGGAATCTTGGCCCTTTCTGCTCAGTGGGGCTCAGTACCACAACTCGAGGGATGAACATTTTACACACACCAGTCTATTTCACTCCGTGCCCGACACGGTGAGGCAGTTTCTGTATTTATAAGGAGTGTAATTTATTGAATGGTCTCTTTGATCACACGGGGCGGCAGACGGGGATCCGTGTGCAGAGGGTTTGGGGTGAATTCTGTCTCTCGCCCCCTCATGGATTGAAAGGAATAAAGAATGAATGAGCGAGGGAAGCAAAGTGGCAGAAGGGATGATGGAAGAATCTGTCCATGAACCTGATTAAAAGTGGCTCCAAACACAAGATAACATGAAGATATCATCAGCAGAACATTAACATAACCTGAGCTCCGAGAAATCGGTCGGCTCCCATTCTCCCAAAGTGAGGAATGACACAAAATCCGACATTCTGTGAGGCAGAACGTGTTCAGTTGAGATAGGTTAGATCTAAATGACCCTGGTTTAATCCCAGGTATCAGGAGGTTTTATTTTGTGTCTCCTTTTTAAGGGGAGAGAATCAGAGGGGAGATTTTCCGCTCCTGACCCCGCGTCTCTCAGCCTATTGGGAGTAGAACCACGTCTGAACCTCAGCCTGAACACGGAGCCGTGCTCACCCTGTGTTTAGAGTGATTTAATCTTCTCTGAGCCTTGTCTTAATGTAACGGTCACTGTCTGGAAATGTCTGGAGAGATTATTTTCCTGTTATATAAATGAAGTGGAGGAGCAGGTACGATGAGCTGTTCAACCGAGAGGATGGGAAGGGGGCGAAGGAGAAGGGGCAGAGAGACGGTGGGAGTGAAAGGTGCAGCGACTCGGCCACGGACGGCAGAGCAGAACGATTGAACGTCAGAAGAGCAGAACAGCCTGGAAACAAAGAGCAAGTGAGGACCAGCCAGAGAGGAGACAAGTGAGGATCAGCTAGTGTGGAGACAAGCGATTGAACGGCAGGTTAGTCTAGATGTTCAGAGTGTGGTGTCGGTAATGTCAGGGTTTAGTTTTCGTTCCCGCTTTGGGTCAGCAGGTATTGCGCCAAGATAATGTTCAGACAATCAAACAACGCAGAAGGAGGACATTTGTCCCATGGTGCCTATGCTGGCTCCTTGGTAGAGCTTTCCAACTAGTTCTACTTCCCTACTCTTTCCTATAGACCTGTAACTTCTCCCTTCCAGTATTGATCCAATTGCCCTTTGTAAGTTACTGTTGACTCTGCTTCCACCGCCCTTTCAGGCAGGACATTCCAGATCACAACTCGCTGTGCAAAATAAATGGTTCCTCATCTCCCCTCTGGTTCATTTGCCAATCAGCTTAAATCTCTGTGTGCTCTGGTCACCCACCCTTCTGCCACTGGAAAAATTTCTCCTTATTTACGATAACAAAACCGTTCCTGATTTTGAACATCTCTGTCAAATCTGCTCTTCGCCTTCTCTGCTCTAAACAACCCCAACTTCCCCAGTCTCTCCACATAACTGAAGCCTCTCATCCCTGGTACCATTCTAGTAAATCTCTTCTGTGCATTTCTTCCCTTTTATGAATAATTTCAGTGAAATATTTAGAAGGAAAAGCACGAACAGATTAAAAAGGAGCGCGAAATAAATACTGAGCAAAATGGATGCGAATGTTTGGAATATGAAAGTAAGAGAAATTCTGAGTTTTATTATCGATCAGTGAGAGGAATCCATCGCTCTCTCGGGCTTGTGTGGGTCGGTTTACCTGAGAACTGAGAGGAAGCTGGTTCATGGTTTGTAGAACAAGACGAGCTCCTGGGGCGGAGCCAACAGCTGCCGCTCTGCAATAACAGACAGGGAGGGCGAGTTTACGTGAACCCGGTTAGCTCAGTCAGTAGAACATGAGACTCTTAATCTCAGGATCGTGGGTTGAGCGGTTGTTTCTTTAATTTTTAGGCTGATTTCACAGGTGATCCCCAGCTCTGAATTCCTGCAGAGAGTTCAAGGCCTGTTTGATGTAAATGAAATTCAACAGTGGTATCAGAAAATCTCTCCCTGATTCGTTACTCTTACCTCTCCAGAATCTCGCTGCTAAACATTGAACTTCATATAATTTCACCTGCAGTTCGGGTTTAGTGTGCTCTGTAAATTTATTTTAAAAACTTCAGTGTATTTCACTCCGTGTCCAACCGTGTGACGTCTCTCCTGATGTGTCAGCTTTCTGTGTTTAAAACACCTCAGCAGATCATTAACATAACGTGAGCTCCGAGATCTTGTCGGGTCCCATTCCCCCGAAGTGAGGAATGAGCGGGAGGGGCAATTCCACCCGGGGTTAGATTTTCTTCCAAAAGAATGAAACAAAGGGAATTACAAGGTGAGGCCGGGAAAGGTCAGTTGGCAAAGCATTCGATTGAAGATCTGAAGGTGCCTGGTTCAATCCCGGGTTTCGGCAGTTTTTAGCTATTTTTGTGTCTCTTTCTTTGGTCCGATTCTTGAAGTGATCGATTTAGACTGAAGTTAATTATCCGCTACTGAAGGGTTGTGTTTGAATCGATAGATCAAGGATGGGAAATATTCATATCATCTGTATTTAGCTTTTATTTCTCTACCTCCTTCAATCCCTTACTCTGTTTTTGTCTCTCTCGGTACTGGGTGCAATAAATATTTTCAGAAATAAGTGTTGCTTTTCTGTTACTACCTATTTACACAATCAGTTTTAATTTAACACAGTATTTTTTATTTTATACCGGAGCAATCTTTAAGGGATGCGGTGCGCTCACGGTTTGTAGAATAACTCTCTGACCCACTGTCAGAAGTGAAACACAAACCGCCCAGCGTGTTTTTCGAAAGCGCTCCGGATCCATCTTACCGGCCAGTTGGTTGGACCGTGTTGCTAATAACACCAAAGTAGCCGGCTCCAGCTCTGTACCAGAAGTTTGTTTCTTAACTTTATCTGTCATCTTTGTAACTTGACTATTCCAACAGACTCCAGCTTTCCAAATTCTACCCTGCGTAAACTTGACGTCATATATGAATTCGGCTGCCTGTGTCCCAACTCGCACCAAGTCCTGTTCACCCATCACCCCTGTGCCCGCTGACCTACTTTGGCTCCCGGTTAATCAGTGCTTCGATTTCAAAATTCTCATCCTTGTTTTCAAATCCCTCCACGGTCTCGCCCCTCCCCATCTCTGTAATCTGCTCCAGCCCCACAACCCCCCGAGATATCTGCGCTCCTCTAATTCTGCCCTCTTGAGGATCCCTGATTATAATCGCTCAAACTTTGGTGGCCACGCCTTCTGTTGCCTAGGCCCTAATCTCTGGAATTCCCAGCCTAAACATGTCCGCCTCGCTACTTCACTTTCCTCCTTTAAGACGCTCCTTAAAAGCTACCTCTTTGACCAAGTTATGGTCACCTGCCCTAATTCATCCTTATGTGGATCGGTGTCAATTTTTTTGTCTTAAAATACTCCTGAGCAGCGCCTTGTGACGTTTAACTATGTTAAGGGCGCTATATAAATACAAGTTATTGTTGTTGTTGTTATTAAGGCTGAGATAGATAGATATTTGGACTCTATGGGAATTAAGGGATATGGGGATCGGGCGGGAATGTGGAGTTGAGGTTGAAGATCAGCCATGATTTTATTGAATGGCAGAGCAGGCTCGAGAGACCGTAGTGCCGACTCCTGCTCCTAATTCTTATCTTCTTATGTCCCTGGTTGAATCGCAGATTTTGGAAGATTTTAGTTAATTTATGTCTCTTTGGTCCGATTCTCGAACTGCGCGATTTCCAGTGAAGTTATTTATCTGCCACTGAAGGTTTGGTTTTGAATAGAGAGTCATCAAGGATGGGAAATATTTATATCGTCTGTATTTAGCTTTTATTTCTCGATCTCCTTCTGCCCTTTCTCTGGTTCTGGTCTCTCTCGGTGCCGGGCGAACATTTGATTTGATGCATTTGGCCTAAACTGATGACTTTTGCATATCTCGGGGCGGTCAGACACGCGCTGTCTGTCTGTTACTGCTTGTGACCATCAACGGTAACAGGCCGCCAGTTAAACGTTTATCAGCAAACCAAAGACAGACAAATAAACAGAAAGATGTGTTACTCCGCCCAGTGCAAAGTTGCGATGCTGGGGAACGGAGTTTGTGGCGGGGCCCGAAAACAATGGCTTCGGTTTTCCCAATCTTTAATTGCAGAAATGTTTTGCTCATTCAGAACTGTATGTCGGACAAGCAGTCTGACAATTTAGACACGGCGGAGGGGTCGAGAGAAGAAGTAGTGAGGTAGAGCTGGGTGTTTCAGCGTACATGTGGAAACTGACGCTGTGTTTTCAGATGATGTCGCCAAGGGGCAACATGTAGATGAGAAATAGGAGGGGGCCAAGGATAGATCCTTGGAGGACACCAGAGGTAACGATGCGGGAGCGGGACGAGATGCCATTGAAGGTGATTCTCTGGTTACGATTAGATAGATAAGAATGGATACAGGCGATTGCAGTCCCACCCAACTGGTCGACGGTGGAGAGGCATTGGAGAGGGATGGAGTGGTCAACCGTGTCAAAGGCTGCAGATAAGTCAAGAAGTACGAGGAGGGATAATTTACCTTTGTCACAGTCACAAAAGATATCATTTGTGACTTTAATGACAGCCGTTTCGGTTCTGTGGCAAGGGCAGAAACCTGATTGGAGGGATTCAAACATGGAATTGCGGGAAAGATGGGCACGGATTTGGGAGGCAACTACACGTTCAAAGACTTTGGAGAGGAAAGGGAGGTTGGAGATGGGGTGGTAGTTTGCACGGACGAAGGGATCAAGGTTTTTTTTCAGGAGAGGGATGATGACGGCAGTTTTGAGGGAGAGGGGGACAGTACCTGTGGTTAGAGAACCGTTAACAATATCAGCTAACATGGGAGCCAGAAAAGGAAGTTGGGTGGTCAGCTGTTTGGTGGGAATAGGGGCGAGGGAGCAGGAAGTGGGTCTCATGGACAAGATGAGCGCAGAGAGGTTATGAAGGGATATCTGAGAGAAACTGGAGAAAGATGTGAGTTCAGCGCTAGGGCAGCGGGGAACCTTAGAGGAAGTTTGACCCAGTGGTCTAGGGGAAGGAAGGGAAGTGGCAGAGGCAGCTGAACCGATTGTCTCAAAGTTAGAGACAAAGAAATCCATGAGCTCCTCACATTTGTTATCGGAGTTCGGTAGCTGCAGAAATATGCTGGTGAATGGAGGGCCAGAGGCTGGACAGTTGGCATTTCATAAGTGCAGTTGTAATAGAGTTGGGCGAGAGTTTTAAATCTAATCAACGACTGAGCATCCACTGCCCTTTGGGATAGAGAATTCCAACGATTCACAGCCCACTGAGTGAAGAAATTCCTCCTTATTTGAGTCTTAAATGGCCGACCCCTTATCCTGAGATTCTGCCTCTCGTTCTGGACTCTCCAGCCAGGGGAAACAACCTCTCAGCATCTACCCAAACAATCCCCTTCAGAATCTTATATGTTTCAATGAGATCACCACTCATTCTTCTAAACTCCAGAGAGTATAGGATCAATCTACTCAGTCTCTCCTCATAGGACAACCTCTCATCCCAGGGATCATTCGAGTGAACCTTTGTTGCACCGCCTCTAAGGCTTGTATGTCCTTTCTTAGACAAGGAGACAAAAACTGTGCACAGTGCTCCAGGTGTGGTCTCACCAAAGCCCTGTACAATACTATTAAGACTTCCTTGCTCTTCTACTCCAGCCCTTTGCAATAAAGGCTGATGTGCCATTTGCCTTCCTAATTGCTTGCTCTACCTGCATGCTACCTTCCTAGTTTCTTGTACGGGGACACTTAATCTCTCTGAATACCAACATTTAATAGCTTCTCACCTTTTAGAAATCATTTTGTTTTGTTATTCTTCCAACCAAAGTGAATAATCTCACATTTCTTCACATTATACTCCATTTGCCAGCTTATTGTACACTCACTTAACCTGTCTATATCCCTTTGTGTCATCCTCACAACTTACATTCTCACCTAGCTTTGTATCCTCAGCAAACTTGGATACATTACACGGGTCCCTTCATCTAATTCATTCATGTAAATTGTAAATAGCTGAGGCCCAAGCACTGATCCTTGCAGCACCCCACTAGTTACAAACGGAAAATGACCCGTTTTTCCCTCCTCTCTGTTTTCTGCCCGTTAACCAATCCTCTATTTCTTCACACTCCTGAAAAGTAAAACCCATGGGTGCAAGAGAAATGGCAAATTGGATCCAAAATTGATTCAGTGGCAGGAAGCAACGTGTAATGGTCGACGGGTGTTTGTGTGACTGGAAGGCTGTTTTCAGTGGGGTTCTGCAGGGCTCAAAACTAGTTTTGTTGCCTTTTGCGGTATATATCAAGGATTTAGACTTCAATGTAGGGAGCATGATTAAAACTTTTGCAGGTGATACAACAATTGGCCGTGTGGTTGATAGTGAGGAACAAAGCTGTAGACTGCAGGAAGATATCAATGGGCTGGCCAGGTGGGCAGGAAAGTGGCAAATGGAATTCAATCCGGAGAAATATGAAGTAATGCATTTCGGGAGGGTAAACAATGCAGGGGAATACACAATAAATGATAGGATACTCAGAAATGTAGAGGAACAGAGGGACCTTGGAGTGCATGTCCACAGATCCCGAAATGTAGCAGGACAGGTACATAAGGTGTTTAAGAAGGCATACGGGATACTTTCCTTTATTAGCTGTGACATAGAATATAAGAGTAGGGAGGTTATGCTAGAACTGTATAAAACATTAGTTAGGTCACAGCTAGAGTACTGCGTGCAGTTCTGTTCACCATATTACAGGAAAGACCTGATTGCAATAGCGACGGTACAGAGGATTTTACGAGGGTGTTAAAGAGACTGGAGAAGTTTAGCTATGAGGATAGATTGGATTGGCTGGGGTTGGTTTCTTTGGAACAGAAGAGAAAGGCTGAGGGGAGACTTAATTGAGGTGTGTAAAATCATGAGAGGACTAGATAGAGTGGATAGGAAGGACCTAATTCCCTTAGCAGAGAGGTCAATAACCAGGGGGCAAAGTTTTAAATTAATTGTTAGAAGGATTAGAGGGGAGTTGAGGAGAACTTTTTTCACCCAGAGGGTGGTGTGGGTCTGGAACTCACTGCCTGAAATGGTGGTAGAGGCAGAAACCCTCATCACATTTAAAAAGTGCTTGAATTCCTTGGTATGAATCCTTTGCTCCTTTTATATTTTCATCCACTCTGTAAATCTCCATGACATATTTGGCTTGGTATGGTCACTCTTAGAAACATCTTGTTGTTGTTCTTGTTCTAGTTTCAGGCAACAGAGATTATCCTGGGAAGCACATTCCTGGACTCAGACGGGAGCGGTGTAATCTAGGCGGCCATGGGAATGCAATTCCTGGACTGGGCGGGAGCAGTGTAATCTCGGCGAGTTCTATGGTTCCATCACTGGGATCGGCGTTTTCTAAGATTCGGCCCTTTTAGGAAAATGTATTAATTTTTAAATGTGTATCCTGTTAGCTTGGGATAGAATGAAACTGAGAACTAGTTTCGGCAATCCAGGTTTTTTATTGTTTCATTCCTTCCTTTTTCTGTCACTTCCTCTTGTTTTGTTATCAGTTTAATTTCAATACAGGAAGAAACACTGAGTTATTTCTGTTCTGTCCTCGGTGTTTTATGGGCAGGGGAAATACTTTGCACCAGCTCATCTTCAATTTCAAACTGTGCACAAAACATTGAAATAGATTCCGTTGTAATCAAGTGATGGGTCACATGGTTAAATGAGTTTGTTTGTTCGCTGACTGGAATTAACGCCAGTTACAATGACGCCTAATGATGTCGTTCGGGGATTTCTCTCTGCTCTAAATAAAGAGCTCCCTTCACTGTGTCACCTCATATAATCAGCGCGTTGCCTCCAGCACAAATACCGTCAGCGACGCTCACAGAAGTGAAACCATGGTTTCAAGCACGGATTTTCAAACTTTCTTAGAAAATCTTCGGATAAGAAAAACATTTAAAGATATACAACAGATTTACTATCCCTTCCTCGCTGCTGTAAGTGTTCCTGGTAAGTATCTATGTCCAGTTATCAATTCTATAAATCATGTTACACTGTAATATTATTTTTCACTATTTGCCTTTGGATACTCAGTTATTAATGATATTCTCTGTTTCAACGAGTTGCGTCTTTGCTAACGCATGGGTTGTTGCATTAAAATACTGGCACATCCTCCCTGCGGTTGGTGTCCCTGGTAAGTCACCATATCCAGCTATTAATTCTGTAAATCATGCTTAACTGTGTTTCTCTCCTTGACATTCCCCATCCCATCCACGCTGCTCTCGGCAATTGATTCTGTACGTGATACGGTGTTACTAAGATTCAAATGTTCCAAATCCAAATCAAGCAATGAATCCCTTTATTTAAATAATTTCTTTCTGCTATCTACACTGAACATTTGTAACAGATCAGGCAAATGCAATCATGGTTTAGGAGACTTTTCACCTTCTGCTCGCAAGGTTACTTACACAGACACAGGAACAATTCCTGGCAGATCACACACACATCTTTAAATGTCTGAAAATGTTCGCGAATAATTCAGTTCCAGTCAATGTCTCCTATTCCACCATCTCCAATTTTGGATCAGTGTAAATGCTTCTGACGGTTAGAATAGCATTTCAAGGATAACTTCTATTCTCACAAAATTTTCATTCAGTCAGATTTTAATACATTTATTTCCAATCTTTATTTTGAATTTTCTATTAAATCCCATACCCGTCTGTCAGAGTTCAGTGGATGTCTCAGTGACTGCCAGAGTGATTCTCTCTAGCCTCCTGCTGTAATTTAGGATACAGCATCCCAGCTAATGGTAACTGAAGTATGGAGGATCAGAAAATCCTTTGAGATTTTGTCGTCTAATATTACATGGTCAATGATATCCAATTATTTTCAGTCAGAGTCCATTCTTACTTATATTATTTGTGATGTTATTTGGAAAATCTTCCTTTCAATGAGTTAAAACTTTTGTATTTCAATAAAAATACAGAAAACTCATTCTTCAAAACACTTCTTACAGCCCAGTTATATCAATGACTGCAGTGCACTTTTATTTAATGTATTAGCATTTCCATATTATATTAGTGCATTTTAAAATATAATGACCTGTAAATAGTGCATGCCAAAGTTGCATCTTCTGCATTTTGCTTTTGCATTCTTTTCAGTTCTAAATATAATGCAACCGGATTGATATTGTAAGCAGGAGCAGGAATCCAAGCGGGATTTCCCCCTCCCTAACACAGAGGCACAGAAACGAATCGCACCGCTCCAAATGCTGACTGATCCCGGGACACGGAGGCTTCCTGAGAGGTTCTGGTCCTTTGTGTCCCTGTTGCCTCGGGCGGTGCTTGTATTAGCTGGGCTAAATGTAGAGCTACCATTTAATCTCACATTTATCAGACATCTGTTAGTTTCATGTGGTATTTCCTCCATTTGATTTATCGATTCCACAATGTATTATCGATTATTCTTACAATAACCCCCACCTTCAGCTCCACAGTTAAAATAATTAGACTATATCATTGAATGTCGGTAATGAGTTGCAGATTTCACCGGATCTCCATCAAACTGCTGTTTTTGCTCCCAGCTTGATTTATATTTTCTCTGTTTATTTCCCTTCCTCACAGTTAACTTAGTGACGATTGTGATCCTGTCTCGGGGAAAGTGCGGTCTCTCTAAATGTGTCACTCGCTACCTGGTGGCCATGGCAGCGGCGGATCTACTGGTCGTTATCACCGACCTGATATTGAGGCAGATTCCGATTGTTTATTGGGAACAGTTTCATTTCGTGTGGTACATCCCCGTGTGTAATATTCACGCCGTCCTGCTTTATGCAGCCACAGATTGTTCGGTCTGGTTCACCGTTACTTTCACCTTTGATCGATTTGTGGCCATTTGTTGCCAGAAGCTGAAAACTAAATATTGCACCGATAAAACGGCGGCTGTGGTTCTGGGAACATTGACTGTGCTGAGCTGTTTAAAGAATATTTTCTGGTATTTTATGTTTACGAGTCAATATGAACTTGATAATAGTCCATGGTTTTGCAATGTAACAGATGAAGTTGCTGATTCACAGGTATGGGCAGTAATTGAATTCCTACACAATATTCTAAACCCGGGGGTCCCATTTGTTCTCATTCTGCTGCTCAATGCTTTAACTGTCAGACACATTTTAGTGGCCAGCAGAGCCCGCAGGAGACTCCGGGGTCACAACAGTGGGGAGAGTCCCAGAGATCCAGAGATGGCAAGCCGAAGGAAATCCATGATTTTACTGTTTGTTATCTCGGGGAATTTCATACTGTTATGGTCAATGTTTATGGTGTTTTCTATATGGAACCGGCTGTGGTATTTTCTCAGTGACATTGGATCTCTCAATGGAATTGTACAAGAAATTGGATATATGCTCCAGCTCCTGAGTTGCTGCACAAACACATGTATTTATGCTGTGACACAGACTAAGTTCAGAGAGCAGTTGAAGAATGTGGTGAAATATCCCTTTACTCTAATTGGAAAAATCATTAAATAGCCCGTGGAGCTGCAGGCTTTTCTGCAACAGAACTCAACCCTACCTAATATTGTGTTCGATTCACAGTCCCCCGATATAATCGAACATCCTGTAGTTACCGATAACCTGCTCCCTGGAGAGAGTGAGTGTCAATGTAAACCAGAACAGTGAAATAAGATGCCTGTGTACAATCTAAGGTTAATTGTTGCAGGTACCGAGTGATAGTACATTCCCAGGGATCCTCCAATAAACACTTACAACCCCAGGGATCATCAGGCTAACACTTAAATTCGCAGGAACCATCTGGTAAACACTTTCCCAGGGACCATGCAGTAAATATTTACATTGTCCCTGTTTCTCTCTCTGTCTTTTTCGTTCTCTGTCTCTGCCTCTCTCCCTCTCTCTCTCTGACTCACTCCCGTTCTCTCTCTCTCTCTCAGTCTCCCTCCCTCTCTCTTTCTCTCTCCCCTTCCCTCTGTGTTACTCCTACGTTTTCTCTGTCTCTCTCTCCCATTTTTTCTGTCTCTCCCTTGCATCTTTTTCTCTCTATCTCTCGCTCTCTCTCTCCATCCATCTCTCTTCCTGTCTCCTTCTCTCTTTCCATCTCTCACTTGTGAGATTATAGCAATTTTTCTTATTAATTAACTCATTGAGTTGCGTTTTAATACTTACTTCATATTAACACAAATATATATAATCAGAATTAGCTCACAAAGCAAAGTAACCAGCTTAGCAGCAAGGGTAGATGGGAAAATAAGCTTACTTGACTCACGTTAGTAAAGAACAAACACATCTGCTCAGCATAGAAAATAAAGCATTGAAACTGAACAGTACAGTGAGACCTTGGAGACCACGAGGTTATGGAATTTTGAAAATAATAAGCCACAGATGGCCTCCTATCTGTACAGCAGAATAAAACTCACTGATAAGGAAGGGGCCTTTCTAAAACTAAACAAAAATCCCAATGCTTTATGCTTTTTTTTAAGTAACTTAGCAACTGTGGGAAACCATACAAGAATCTACCTGGGTAAGGACAGGTGACACAGGAGACCATATGGTAAGAAAGAGGACGGTTCAGTGTAAGTCACCGATTGTTTCAGGGAACCTCCATAGTTTCGAATGGAAAGAAAAGGTATAGAAAGGAGATCCCTTTGAGGGTTAATGTAAAAGACTGGGGCCTGCCACCTCGGGGCGAGAATAGCAGATTTGAGAGAAAGCCAGAGATTGAGGTACATCTAGAGGGGAGAATAGCAGACACCCAGGAACGTGCCAGAGGGTGAGGGAAACCTAGAGGCGAGAATGGCGGAAACATAAGACATGGCCAGAGAGTGAGGTACACATAGAGGGGAGAATAGTGGTCTCGGGGAACCGTGCCAGTTGGAGAGGGACACCTAGAGGCGAGAATAGCGGACACAATAGGACCGGGCCAGAGGGTGAGGGTCACCTAGAAGCGAGAATGGCGGAACCAGAGGACCAGGCCAGAGAGTGAGGGACACCTAGAGGTGAGAATAGCGGACTCAGGTGACCGTGACAGTGGGTGAGGATCACCTAGCGCGAGAATAGCAGAACCAGAGGACCGGACCCAAGGGTGAGGGACACCTAGAGGCGAGAATAGCGGAAACAAGAGGACCGGGCCAGAGGGTGAGGGACACCTAGAAGCGAGAATAGCAGACTAGGGGACTGGGCCAGTGGGTGAGGGACACCTAAAGGCGAGAACAACGGACCCAGATGACCGCGTCAGAAGTGCAGAGAACTCCTACTGCGACTTTCACCCAAGGCAAAACGGCGTACTATGAATATGCTTTATACTTTGTTACCGCTGCTTAAAACACCGTAAGGGATGTTGATCCTTGCTTGTACTGAATAAAATCAAGAAATAAAATTTTAATCTCTGTTACAAATTTGGGTCTGCGTCGAATCTTTTGGAATCAAAGATCTCACAAAGATAATTTTACAACGAATCGAGCTGGGACTGACAGCACACCACTTTTGAACAGACACAGAATGATCCGGGACATGGGGATGGAGGATCTTAGCTACAAGGACAGGTTGGAGAAAATGGATTTGTTTTCATTAGTGCAAAGGAGGTTGAGGGGTGATTCGATAGAGTTGTACAAGATTATGACGGGTTTGGATAGGCTGGACGGGGAAAAGGCTGTTCCCACTAGTTGATGGTACAAGGGTCACAGAATTAAGGTTTTGGGCAAGAGACACAGGGGGGACGTGAGGAAAAACTTTTTTACGCAGCGAGTGGTGATGACCTGGATTTCGCTGTTGACGGATGTGTGGAAGCGGAGATAGTCAATGTTTTCAAGGGGCGACTGGATAGGCACTTGAGGGAAATAAACTTGTAGGGCTACGGCAATAGAGCGGGGAAATGGGATTTACTGGATTGCTCTACAGAGAGCCGGCACGGACTCGATGGGCTGAATGGCCTTCTTCTCTGCCGTTATGACTCTATGACTGTATGACCTAGGACTGACAGCACATCCCTTTTTAACAGGCACAAAATAACGTGTGTGCTTAGAGTGGATAAGACGCCTGTTCCAGCTAGCTTGCATACCAAGTTGCTAAGGGAATTTGGGGAGGAGATAGCGGAAGAGCTTGCCATAATTTTCCAATCTTCTCTCGATGCGGGGCAGGTGCTGAGGATTGGAAAGTGCCAATTGTGACACCATTGTTCAAGAACGAGTGTAAGGACAATCCTAGTAACTATAGGCCGGTCAGTTTAACATCAGTGGTGGGTAAAGTTTTAGAAACAATAATCAAGGAAAAAATTAATGGGCACTTGGAGAGGTTTAAGCTAATTAAGGACATCCAATACGAATTTGTAAAAGGCAGATCGTGTTTGACTAATCTAATTGAAATTTTTGATGAAGTTACAGAGAGGATTGATAAAGGGAATGCAAGGGATGTTGTCTACGTGGATTTTAGGAAGGCATTTCACGAAGTACCACATAGAAGGCTGGTTAACAAAATTGAGACTCATGCAATAGTTGGGTCTGTGTCAGCTTGGATAAGAAATTGGCTTAAGGACAGAAAACAGCGAGTTGTGGTAAATGGCTGTTTTTCAGACTGGAGGATGGTAGACAGTGGTGTTCCCCAAGGGTTAGTGCTGGGGCCACTGCTTTTTTGATATCCATATAAATGACCTGGATTTTAGAATAGAGAACAAAATATCTAAATTTGGCGATGACACCAAACTTGGGGTGTGGCAAACAGTGAGGATGATGCAAATCGACTGCAACAGGGCATACAAAGGCTAGCAGAATGGGCAGACAAGTGACAGATGGAATTTAATACAGAGAAGTGTGAGGTGATGCATTTTGACAGAAGGAACAGGGACAGGCAACAGACATATATTGGCACAGTTTTAAAGAGTATGCAGGGACAGAAGGACCTGGGAGTTGATGTGCATAGTTCCCTGAATGTGGCAGCATATATTTAGAGAGTGATTAACAAAGCATATGGGATTTGGGCTTCATAACTAGAGGTATTGAGTACAAAATTAGAGAAGTTATGCTGAACATTTATATAGCACTGGTTAGGCCACAACTGGAGTACTGTACCCAGTTCTGGTCACCACACTTTAGGAAGGATGTGAAGGCCCTTAAGAGGGTGCAGAGGAGATTTACCAGAACGGTTCCAGGAATGAGGGATCTTAGCTAAAGGGACAGGTTGGAATAGCTAGATTTGTTTTTATTAGTGCAAAGGTGGCTGAGGGGTGATTTGATAGAGGTGTACAAGATTATGACGGGTTTGGATAGGCTAGATGGGGAAAGGCTGTTCCCACTAGTTGATGGTACAAGGACTGCGGGACACAGATTTAATGTTTTGGGCAAGAGATACAGGGATATGTGAGGAAAAACTTTTTTACGCGTGGAGTGGTCAGGACCTTGAACTCGCTGCCAGTTGAAGTGGTGGAAAAGGGGACAGTCAATGCTTTCAAGGGGAGACTGGTTAGGCACTTGAGGGAAATAATCTCGCAGGGCTCCGGGAATAGAGCGGGGGAATGAGACTGACTGGATTGCTCTACAGAGAGCCGGGGCGGACTCGATGGGCCGAATGGCCTCAATCTGTGTCGTTATGACTCTATGACTATGATTAGGATCCGGGACTGACAGCAAATCCCTTTTAAACATGCACAGAATGATCCTGGACTGACAGCACATCCCTTTTAAACAGACACAGAATGATCCGGGACTGACACAACACTCCTTTTGGAATGTGATAAATTTACAGACCACATTCTGACATCCTGTCAGGACTACAGAATGAGAGCTGATTTATATCCAGGGCAGAGATACTATCGACGTTACACACGTGATGAAAATGCAGACAGTATTTTAGGAAGATGTGAAATTGAACGTGTCATGTGAGTTGATGCAAATTTAGGCGTGTCCTGGATGAAGAATGCGAATGCAGAGGGCCTGCATTGAACGGAATCGAACACGGGTCTCGCGTGTAAGGCGAAAATCCTCCCCCTGAACCAGCAATGCCCGCACGGCACCTGGCTGCATGGGTTCATTTGCAAACCTGTCTGAAAGAACATGCAGTCTGACAGAGCTCCTGTGATAACCCGACACAGTCCGATCTGCAAAAGCAAAATACTGCGGATACTGGAAATCTGAAATAAAAACAGAAAATGCTGGAAATATTCAGCAGGTCAGGCAGCGTCTGCGGAGAGAGAAACAGAGTTAACGTTTCAAGTCGATGAACTTTCCCAGTTCTGACGAAGGGTCATCGACCTGAAACGTTAACTCTGTTTCTCTCTCCACAGATGCTGCCTAACCTGCTGAGTAGTTCCAACGTATTCTGTTTTTATTACAGTCCGATCTACAGTCGTGCAGGATGGGCAGCTTGCAGCTGCGATGGCCAGATGTTGAGATACAGAGGTCGTGAGACTGACTTGTTCTATGTCCACGTTGTTGTACACATTGGTAGCAGAACCAATAGTTTATATGATGCAAAATGAACATGGAGTTTTCGGAATTCCGCTTCCCAGTTTCAACCTGGTGTCGGTCATACACCAATATGCAGATGACACAATCTTAACGTTGAGAGATGGGAGTCGATGTGGAAATCTGTGGGACTAGTGTAAGAGTACTGTAGGGCTCTGGGAGTCAGAGCGAACTATATTAAATCCCACTGCCTGGTTGGGGAAGAGAATGAGCGCTGTTTGGAGGAAGGAGTCTATAAGGTGCTGGAGGTTCTGGAAATTCTGGGGGTTCATATGGGGCGGGGCAAGAAGGACAGTGATGAAGTGGATAGATTAAATTGAGTTTGGAAACTTAAAAATATAGTTGAAGATGGGGAATAGGTGTTTGAAAGTGTAAGGAAGAGCGGCAGTGCTGTCGCCAATACTCCTAACCAAACCGTGGTACATATTGACGGCGGAGGATATTCCTGGGTGGCGGAAAAGTCCGTCCGAGAGGCTCGTGTGAGGTTTTGATGGAAGGGAATCCAGACTTGGTTACTAACAATACCATCATTGGAAGGAGGAATCAAGGAGGACTAACTGTCCCAGATATGGATTTGAAGGAACAATCCCTTAGAATCCAATGGGTGAAGAGGTTCTTCAGACTTCAAATGCAAGTTCTCGAAGGGTTGTTTTGAGCATTTTAAAGACGGTTTGTGATTGAAGGACAGGGTTTATTTTATATCGAATACAATAATATGTTTTGGAAATATATTCATCATCTCCCTAGGGTTTATAAGGGTGTTTTAGAGATTGGCGCCCAATTTTTAAAGATTGTGCAGTTCATACCCAAAGGTGCTGAGGACTTTTCAGAACAGGCCTTATTTATAAACAGCTGGGTAAATATTGAAGGGAAGCAATAATTTAATGAAGCTTTTTAAAAGACTGAGATTATAGGCGTGAATGATGTATTATATGAAGTGATTTCACTTTGGTTGCCGGAGGCAGTCGTGAGGGACGTGGTCAGGGAGGAGGATGAGGAGGTAGGGACAAAACAATAGGGATGACGTACGAGAAAATTGTGAGAACAATGCCAACGGATTGGATGGGAGAAATAAACGCGGAAATCGCCAGAGGGAGTAAAGTGCGTCCCGCTTTTCCCAGCTTTTAGCAGCAGAAAGGTAAGGATTTGCTCCAAGTAGAACACTGTAATACTCGAAGAGGTTAATGGGGTGTTGAGCGAGTGGAGATTAAAGACACCTGTTGTTCAGGAATCTGGCTGATTAAATACCCACATCTGGACTTCAACAGGTTTTGGATAGGAGTGTGGACGAATTTTATGTCCAGCGTGGAGTGAAGAGAATTTTAAATTGGCCCACATCCAGATATTTAATATAAACTGTTTAATGTAAGATGGAGCGAGTGGAGACGGCAACCTGTCCAGTGTGTGGGACACGGGACGAGGCTCCGTCCGATTTACTGGCCTTATATTCGCATTTAAATCATTTCGACAGTTGTGTTTAGGATTTCTTGCTGTGTGGGGCCAGAGAGCGGGAATGGGAATCCCATGGGACACTATTTTTATATGAGGATTACAGGAGAATCTGCCCGAGTCTTTTTTTAATTCGTTCATGGGATATGGGCGTCGCAGGCAAGGCCAGCCTTTATTGCTCATTCCTAATTGCCCTTGAGAAGGTGGGGCTCAGCCGCCTTCTTGAACCGCTGCACTCCGTCAGGTGAATGTACTCCCACAGTGCTGTAAAGGAGGGAGTTCCAAGATTGTGACCCCGCGACGATGAAGGAATGGCGATGTATTTCCAAGTCAGGATGGTGTATGATTTGGAGGGGAATTTGGAGGCGGTGGTGTTTCCATGTGCCTGCTGCCCTTGTCCGTCTAGGTGGTAGAGGGTGCGGGTTTGGGAGGTGTCGAAGAAGCCTTGGCGAGTTGCTGCAGTGCATCTTGTAGATGGTACACACTGCAGGCACGGTGCGCTGGTGGTGGAGTGAGTGAATGTTTAAGGTGGTGGATGGGGTGCCAATCAAGGAGCTGCTTTGACCTGGATGGTGTCAAGTTTATTAAGTGTTATTTGAGCTGCACTCATCCAGGCAAGTGGAGAGTTTTCCGTTACACTCCTGATGTGTGCCTTGCAGATGGCGAAAAGACTTTGGGAAGTCAGGAGGTGAGACACTCGCCGCAGCCACAGTAATTATGTGGCTGGTCCAGTTAAGTTTCAGGTCAATGGTGACCACAAGGATATTGATGGTGGGGGGTTCAGCGATGTAAATTCCGTTTAATGTCAAGAGGAGGTGGCTAGACTCGCCCTTGGTGGAGATGGCCATTCTCTGACACTTGTGTGGCGCGAATGTTACCTGCCACTTATCAGCCAAAGCCTGAATGTCATCCAGCACTTGCTGCATGCGGGAACGGACCAATTCATTGGCCCAGAAATTCGGCCGAATACGGGAGAGTACGCACTGTGTACTCACCCGTATTCGGTCCCGAAGTGCCGGTTTCCTGCATGCACTGCGCATGCGCGGGAAACCGGCACTTCCGATATTGCGAAGGGAGCGGTTCCTAAGTGAACCGCGTGCGCACTACAGGCTGTGCGCACGCAGCACACTTAGGTTTTTTTTCAGGTTTCAACGCGAAGGTAAGTATGGAAGATTTTACACATGAAAAAAGGAGGCGTAAGACCCCCATTTAACAAGGTAAGTAGTTAATTAAGTATTATTTTTAAAAAATTTCTACAGGTTTATCTTTTTTAGAGACTTTAAAGAAAGGTAAGTTTATTTTTATAACTTTTAAAAAGAATTAAAATTTTTTCAAAAATTTAAATTTTTGTTTAAAGTGGTTAATTTATTTAACTATAGTTATTTTATTAATGTGATGGTTTTTTTTAATTTAATTGAGGTTTAGCTGTTCTTTTGGAGGCAAGTTGTATTCATAGCTTTGACAGTTCTCCTGTCAAAACTATGAATGAAAGATGATGTGCTGCCATTGGCTCTAACTGGCCCACGTGATCCCAGAGGTCGCATCGAACTAACTGCGCCTCTGGGACACGCACACACTGCACCAGGGAGAGGCCCAGGAGCAGAAGTTCGTGTGGGCCCGAACCATAAAGGCAGGCGCGGTAGGTAAGATCCCCCGCGGCAACCATCGAAGTCTAATTTCTGGGCCATTATCTGAGGAGTTGTCACTAGAACTGATCAATGTGCAATCGTCAGCGAACATTCCCACTTCTGAACTTATGATGGAGTGAAGGTAATTGATGAAGCAGCGGAAGATGGTTGGTCCGAGGACATGGCCCTAAGGAACTCCTGCAGTGAAGTCCTGGGGCTGAGATTATGTCTCAAACAACCACAGCAATTTTCCTTTGTGTTAGTTATGACTCCAGCCAGTGGAAAGTTTCCCCCCTGATTCGCATTGATTTCAATTTTATTAAGGCTCCTTGATGTCACACTCGGGCAAAAGCAGCCTTGATGTCAAGGGCAGTCACTCTCCCACACCTCGAGAATTCAGCTCTTTTGTCCATGTTTGGATCAAGGGTGTGATGAGTTCTGGAGCTAAGTGGTCCTGTCGGAATCCAAACTGAGCATTGGTAAGCTGGTCATTGTTGAGTCAGTGCCGCTTGATAGGTCTGTCGATGACACCTTCATTTGTTGATGACTGAGAGTAGGCTGATAGGGCAGTAATTGGTCGGGTTCGATTTGTCATGCTTTTTGTGGACAATGCATTCCTGAGCTCTTTTCCACGTTGTAGGTTGATGCCAGTTTTGTAGCTGTACTGGAATAGCTCGGCTAGAGGCGCGGCTTGTTCTGGATCACAAGTCTTCAGCACGACAGCCGGGATGTCGTCGGGGCCCACAGCCTTTGCTGTATCCAGTGGGCTCAGCCGTTTCTTGATATCACGTGGAGCGAATCGAATTGGCTGAAGACTGGCTTCTGTGAAGGTGGGAACCTCAAGATGAGGCGGATATGTATCATCTATGCGGCAATTCTGCCTGAAGATGGTTGCAAACGCTTCAGCCTTGTCTTTTGTACTCACATGCTGGGCTTCGCCATCACTGAGGATGGATTTGTTCTTGGAGTCTCCTGCTCCCGTTCGTTGTTTAACTGTCCACGACAATTCACGACTAAATGTGGCATGACTGCAGAACTTTGATCTGATCCGTTGTTGGGGCATCGTTTCGCTCTGTCTATAGCATGCTGCTTCCGCTGTTTAGCATGCATGCAGTCCTGTGTTGTAGCTTCACCAGTGTGGCACCTCATTTTTAGGTATGCCTGGTGCTGCTCCTGGCATGCTCTTCTTCACTCCTCGTTGAACAAGGTTTGGTCCCCTGGCTTGATGGTAATGGTAGAGTGAGGGATATGCAGGGCCATGAGGTTACAGATTGTGGGGGGATACAATTCTGCTGCTGCTGATGGCCCACAGCACTTCATGAATGCCCAGTTTTGAGCTGCTAGAGCTGTTCGGGATCTATCCCATTTAGCACGGTGGTAGTGCCATACAACTCGTTTCAGGGTGTCATGAGTATGAAGACGGGACTACGTCTCCACAATGACTGTACGGTGGTCACCCCTATTAGTACTGTCATGGACAGATGCATCTGCGACAGGTATATTGGTTAGGAAGAGTTCAAGTAGGTTTACCCCTCGTGTTGGTTCTGTCACCATCTGCCGCAGACACAGTCTGGCAGCTATATTCTTCAGGAGTCGGCCAGCTTGGTCACTGGTGCAACCGAGCCACTCGTGGTGATGGGTATTGACATCTCCCACCCAGAGTACATGCTGTGTCCTTGCTAACCTCAGTGCTTCTTCCAAATGGTATTCAATATGGAGGAGTACTGATTCATCAGCTGAGGGAGGGTGGTAAGTGGTAATCAGCAGGAGGTTTCCTTGCCCATGCTTGACCTGATACCATGAAACTTCATGGGGTCCGGAGTCAACGTTGAAGACTCCCATGGTCATCTCCTCCCGACTGTATTCCACTGTGCCGCCACCCCTGGTGGGTTTGTCCTCCCGCCGAGACAGGACATACCAAGGATGGTGATGAAGGTGTCTGTGACGATGGCTGAAAGGTATGATTCTTTGAGTGTGAATATGTCAGACTGTTGCTTGACCATTCTGTGGTAAAGGTCTCCCGATTTTGGCACAGATCCCAAGATGTTAGTGAGGATGACATTGCTGGGTCCACTGGGCTGGGTGTGCCTTGGCCGTGTCCGAATTCAGTGTCTCGGTCGATGCCGGGTGCTCCATCCGGTTTTATTCTTCTTATTGTTTTTCGTAGCAGTTTGCTAGAACTGAGTGGCTTGCTACGGTCATTTCAGAGGGCAGTAAAGAGTCAACCACATTGCTGTAGGTCTGGAGTCACATATAGGCCAGACTGGGTAAGGACAGCAGATTTCCTTCCCTAAAGGACATTAGTGAAACAGATGGGTTTTCCCACAATCCGGTAGTTTCACGGTCACCATTACTGATACTAGTTAATTAGCTGGATTTAAATTACACAGCTGCCTCCGGATCATTACTCCAGGCCTCTGGATTACTAGTGCATTAATATAACCGCTCTGCTACCGTTCCCCATTGCAGGAGAGTCTGCCCGAGCAGCGATTCAAGTCATGTCCAGTGTGGCCGGATTCCGGATCGTTCAAAGAAGCAATGCTCTGTTTTATAAGGTGAGAAGAGGATCTCGGAAAGAGTATTTCAAATATAGATTTGAATTTCAATAGATTAATATATGTAATCAGTGAGAAATTGAATTTAATTTCTGAAGCTAATCAGTGTTAACGGAAAGACCGTAGAGTATAATCGAATAATAACCATGTTAATGTCTTTAATGATTCATTTAATTTCTGCAGCTAAAAGCTAGTAACGGAATGATTGTCTGCTACAAAGGAATGATCACGATATTCTAAATGTGTTTAATGTTGATTAAATACATTTTTTTTAAGTCGCTGGATTAAGGCTCCAGTCTCTGTGGGCCGTGGGCGCGAATCCCACCGCTGCTAGAATTTCGGGCGGTGATTCTCTTGGCCTCTTCAACAAAACTCTTGCTTTTCTGAGCAGTGTAGTGTGTGACTTGGCTGTGGTCAGCAACAAAACTGCAGCTGTGGATGTGTGGCGGCGTGATCGTATAGTGGTTAGTGTTGTGGCCGCAGCAACCTCGGTTCAAATCCGAGTCACAGCACAGCTCGCTTTATAGCTTCTGTTCTCTTCGGCAACTGCTAGTAGAACACAGCAAGAAATCAACCTCTGTTGCATGCACCGAATATTTTTTTGTGGGTCACAGCAACAACCTAGTTACTCCTTCAAAACCTATCGCTCTCAGATGCATGTTCTTACTGCTCCATAATTCAAACCCGCCTCTTTTCCCAGCTTTTACTTCCTTTCACAATCAATCGACAGACGAGCATTAGTAAAGCAGAGCGTTTCAGCTATGAAGAGAGACTGGACAGGCTGGGGTTGTTTTCCTTAGAGCAGAGAAGGCTGAGGGGGGACCTGATTGAGGTGTACAAAATTATGAGGGGCATAGATAGGGTAGATAGAAAGGATATTTTCCCCTTAGTAGAGGGGTCAATAACCAGGGGGCATAGTTTCAAGGTAAGGGGCAGGAGGTTTAGAGGGAATTTGAGGAAAAACTTTTTCTCCCAGAGGGTGGTTGGAATCTGGAACTCGATGCCTTAAAGGGTGGTAGAGGCAGGAACCCTCACAACATTCAAGAAGCATTTAGATGATCACTTGAAACGCCATAGCATACAAGGCTACGGACCAAGTGCTGGAAAATGGGATTAGAATAGATAGGGCTTGATGGCCGGCGCAGACAGGATGGGCCGAAGGGCCTCTTTCTGTGCTGTATAACTCTATGACTTTATGACTCTCACTCTATGAAATGTGCTATTTTTTAAAACTGGGGCGGTGCAGTAAGATCAGAAGTGTTCCGCCTTCGTCTTAATAGATCTGTTGAAATGCGCGATTGAAGCAAATAGACGATAAATAAAAAGACCGCTAGTGGCGAAAAGGAGCGATTACCGGAGGTTGGCCAGGAACGGAAGGTCTTTTGATTGCCCGGGGCGCAGGGCGCTGTGTTTGGAAACGGCAGACTTTAAAGCGTGTGTTTAGGAAAGTAAAGAGCGACCTTGTGTGTAAGAAGAGCACAAGAAAGTTGTGCCCGGAGGGAAGTTGCGTGTTGTCAGGAAAACTGCTGGCGTGAAAGCACAAAATTAAAAACAAAAACTGCTGACAACACTCATCAGGTCAGGCAGCATCTGTGGAGAGACTCACTTCACCAGGGCGGCGTTGTGCACTTTGCTCGGAGACAAGCTCGCAGCTCTCGAAACATGCAATTAAGCCTTAGACGCAATAACGACTAGGATGGGGATCGTATCTTGAAGAGCGCAATGGATCAGCCATCCAACAATTACACCACTGGGCAGCTTCGTCACAAAAGCGGGGCTCGGAAGCCCTTTTCTTTCCTCCTTTCAATGCAAAAACCTGGATTCACAGGGCGATCAGCAAGAAAGACGCATTTCAATCACCAGATACTCGCTTTACCAGGACCTCACTCTACACTGTACAGGAACCTCAACTGTTTAGGGAAAAGCGCCAACTACCATGAAATTAAAACGCAGTTCTTCCGTTAGCATCCCCGTATCACAAGTTTCCCTAAGAACATTTCGTGTATATTCGGGCCGCTCTCCTTCCGTTGGGCAGCCCTGCTTTCGCAGCGCTTGTCTTTCGAGCGGTCACAGAGATCTAAATGTACCGACTGGTTTCAAGGCACCAATGTACTTTGGTGCGAAAGGGACATGTGACCCCAGGAACAGCGGTGGTCGCAGAGCAAACTTAACGACGTAAGAAGGTGAAAGTGAATGTTAGATTAGGAAATACCGCAGACAAGTGACAATGGATTGGTGAAGTGGCCAAAAAATGAACATCTTAAAATTCCGGTAGGGGTGGGATTCGAGTCCACGCCCTCGCAGAGATTGGAACTTTAATCCTGCGCTTTAGACCGCTCGGTCGCGCTACCACTTACAGTTGGTTTCAGTTTTGAAACCCTTGACTGCTGATTGAAAGCTGCCTTTCTTGTTGATTGCCCTCTGAATCGAGGGCTTTGCGTTGAAAGGAGGAAATTAAAGGCATTTCTAAGCATAGAACAACCTGCTGCAACACCCCCCGCATTTGGTTTAACCACTACCCACATTCTATCTGTCCTGCCTGCCAACAACTGAAAACCTTCTGTTGAGGTGGACCCCAATCAGGTCTCGATAAGCTCCCTCTATTCCGAAAGCTGTAGCACTGTTTCATGGAACGATCCCCTGTTGCGCTACAGCAAAAGCTCAGCCATGCTTGGTCTGCCTAATTCCCCTCTGTCTCTCTTGACTAACACACGGCATGGGTAGTATTTCAGAAAGTGCTACAATTGACACAGTATTGGGAACTCCAGGTCAATCCTGGAGGGGTGTGTAAAACATGTTTTGAATTAGCTGGAGAGAAATGTGAGGTGACAGGTCTCGAGGGGCAGGCTGAGGAGAGGGTCTGTACATTAAATGGGGACATGTCAAAAAGAGCCAGAAGAGTTCGGGATTCAGAAACACAAACCTCTCCGATGGGTAACAGCCTCCCCGTCTTCTCCGAATCTTTGCGAGTCACTTTTCAGTTTAACATGGATGGTTGGGGATGGGGTTGTCCTCGTGTCATCACAGTCAAACCTCTGCCCGAACCAAACTCCCAGTTACAGGATTAGAATGGTGGAGGCCGGCAGAATCCCCTTCATTGTTGGTGCAATCATTCTTTTCATAATTACGTGCTCTTTTTCTATTACTTTCGATTTACACACTCGGTTTTTATGGAACAGTTATTATTTTATATCGGAACAATGTTTAAGGGATGTGGTGTGTTTCTTTTCTGTACAATAACTCTGTGACCCAGTGTGAGAAGTAAAACACAAACTGCCCAGCCTCGGGCTCGAACAATCCGGACAGCTATTTCCGACCGGTTATCCCAATTGCTCAGAGCTTGGTGCTAATATCGCTAATGTCACGGTTTGAATCCATGTACGGGTCATCAACAGTTTATTTCTTACTTTTTCGGTTTCTCCTGACATTGAAAATCAAGACTTTACAAAAAAATCTAGACAAACTGTCAGGGTGAAATTATTTTGAATAACATCCGTTGCACCTTTGCACTGGGCGGAGTAACACATCTTTCTGTTTATTTGTCTTGATTCGGTTTGCTGACGAACGTTTAACTCGCGGGCTGTTCCGGTTAATGTTCACAAGCAGTAACAGACAGACAGAGCGTGTCTGACCGCCCTGATATGTGCGAAAGGCTTCAGTTTAGGACAAATGCATCAAATCAAATGTTCACCCGGCACCGAGAGAGACAAAAACAATGGCAAAGGGCAGAAGGAGATAGCGAAAGATTAACTAAGTCCAGACACTAGAAATATTTCCCATCCTTGATGTCTCTCTATTCCAACCCATCAGTGGCCGACAAAACACGTCAGTTTAAATAGTTCAATTCGAGAATCGGAGCAAAGAAAGAGACACAAAAGTAAATAAAAACTGCCGAAAGCAGGGATTGTACCTGGAGACCTGTTAGATCGTCAGTCTAACTATCTCCCAACATAATTATATCTGCCTCACCTCAAAGTGATCTTCGTGTCATTCTTTGGAAGAAAATCTAACCCCGGGTGGAATTACCTCTCCGCTCATTCCTCACCTCGGGGGAATGGGACGGGACCAGATCCCGGGGCTCAGGTTGTTAATGTTCTCACTGACGTGCTTATGAACACAGAAAGCTAACACACCAGGGGAGACCTCAGAGGGTTGGACACGGAGTGAAGTATACTGAAGTTTTTATAATAAGTTACAGAGCAGAACATGAGTGCAAAATTCCCCGTTGTTTTCTTGGCACTGATGGGGTGTGAGGGGAATTCCCACTGAGCCGCACTGACCCCGAGGTGCAGTTGAAATTATATTAATTTCAAAATGTAGCAGCGAAATACTCGGGAGAGATAGGAGTCCCGAATCATGGCGAGATTTTCTGATATTGTTGTTGTTGAAACTCATTTATATCAAACACTCCTTGAACTCTCTGCCGAGGAATTCAGATCTGGGGATCGCCTGTAAAATCAGCCGTAAAAATTGAAAAATCAAGTGCCCAACGTGGGGCTCGCACCAACGCCCCTGAGATTAAGAGTAACTTGCTCTACCGACTGAGCTAGCCGATCCGTTTAGCCATTTTCTCTCTCTATCAGGAAATCGAACGACAAAAGTCCGAGAGCGATGGATCCCTCTCACTGACCGATAATAAAATTCGGATCTTCTGTTATTTTCACCTTCCAAACATTCACATCCATTTTGCTCAGTAGTTATTTCCCTCTCCTTTTTTATTCTGTTCCTGCTTTTCCTTATAAACATTCACTTAAATTAATTATTCGAAGGAAGAAATGAACAGAAGTGATTTACTAGAATGGTACCAAGGATGAGGGACTTCAGAATGTGAGGGGACTGGAGAAACTGAGTTTGTTCTCCTTAGAGCAGAGGTTTTGACAGGTGTTCAAATTCATGAACGGTTTTGATATCGTAAATGAGGAGAAACTTTTTTCCAGTGGCGAAAGAGTCGGGGGCCAGAGGACACAGATTGAAGGTGATTGGCAGAAGAATCCGAGGCGACATTAGGAACCATTGTTTACACTGCGAGTTGTTGGGATCTGGAATGCACTGCATTAATTCACAATTAAGACAGATGCGTCCCAATAAATAAATAATTAATTCAGATATATCTAAATACACTTGTAACTTCAAGAAATAAAGAAACGCATTTACATCGAACACAAGTCAGGAACACATTTGCATCTAGCGGGGACGGACCCAGTATATTTACAGCTCTCACAGCTGCTGGGTGGAGCGTTCCTTGGTGGGTCACGGTTTGGAATTCGGTGCAACCAGAGCACGGGTTTGATTTGCCCACTGATTTTTATAAAACAGTTGTGTAGCTTATTAAATCAATTAAACGTACAAATAATTAAAGGCAGTTTCACGATGAATAATTGTTTTAATCGCCAGTAACAAACCGATAACTTTCTGTTGCAGACTGGAGGAAATGTTAACATGCTGGCCGAATGACAGTCAGACTTTAATATGTATTTGTGATGTGCGCGAGATGAGCCTTTATCCGTTCCCATCCAAAAGGATTGCAGGACTTTTAAACGAGAAGCAACCCAACTCAGTTGGTTCATACGAGAATGCTTATGTTCTTTACGGATTTGTTAAGGGATGGTCGTGTCTGACAAACTTCATTGAATTTCTTGAGGAGGTAACAAGGAGGGTAGATGATGGTAGTGCGTTTGATGTATTGTATATGGACTTCAGCAAGGCTTTTCATAAGGTTCCACATGGCAGACTGGTCACGAAGTTAAAAGCCCATGGGATCCAGGGCAAAGTGTCAAGTTGGATTCAAAACTGGCTCGGAGACAGGAAGCAGAGGGTAATGGTTGATGGGTGTTTTTGTGACTGGAAGGCTGTTTCCAGTGGGGTTCCACAGGGCTCAGTACTAGGTCCCTTGCTTTTTGTGGTATATATCAACGATCTTGACTTGAATATAGGGGGTATGATTAAGATGTTTGCAGATGATACTAAAATCGGTTGTGTGATTGATACTGAAGAAGGAAGCTGCAGACTACAGAAAGATATCAATAAATTGGTCAGGTGGGCAGAACAGTGGCAAATGGAATTCAATCCGGAGAAGCGTGAGGTAATGCATTTGGGGAGGGCTAACAAGGAAAGGGAACACACAATGAATGATAGGACACTGAGTAGTGTACAGGAAAAAAAGGGACCATGGGGTGCATGTCCACTGATCCCTGAAGGTAGCAAGCCAAGTAGATAAGGTGATTAAGAAGGCATACGAAATGCTTGCCTTTATTAGCCGTGGCATAGAATACAAGATTTAGAGGTCGCACAACACCAGGTTATAGTCCAACAGTTTTATTTGAAATCACAAGCTTTCGGAGCAATCGATTGCTCCTTCCTCAGGTGAAGAAGGAGCAATCGATAGCTCCGAAAGCTTGTGATTTCAAATAAAACTGTTGGACTATAACCTGGTGTTGTGCGACCTCTCAATTTTGTCCACCCCAGTCCAACACCGGCATCTCCGCATCATAGAATACAAGAGCAGGGGGGTTATGCTTCAACTGTATAAAACACTCGTTAGGCCTCAGCTAGAGTACTACGTGCAATTCTGGTGACCACATTACAGGAAAGATGTGATTGTACTACAGAGGGTACAGAGGAGATTTACAAGGATGTTGCCGGGAGCAGAGAATCTTAGCTATGAGGATAGACTGGATAGGCTGGGTCACTTTTCTTTGGAACAGAGGAGGCTGAGGGGAGACCTTATTGAGGTGTATAGAATTATGAGGGGCATAAATAAAGTGGATAGAAAGGACCTATTTCCCTTAGCATAGGGGTCAAAAACAAGGGGGCACAGATTGAAAGTAATTGGGGGAAGGTTTAGAGGGGATTTCAGGGGAAATTTCTTCACCCAGAGGGTTGTGGGGATCTGGAACTCACTGCCTGAAAGGATGGTAGAGGCAGGAACCCTAACCACATTTAAAAAGTATTTGCATGTGCAGTTGGGATGCTCTAACCTGCAGGGCTACGGACCAAGAGCTGGGAAGTGGGATTAGACTGATAGCTCTTTGTTGGCCGGCGCGGACACGATGGGACGAAATGGCCACCTTCCGTGCTGTAACTTTCTATGATTTAAAAGATGCGCCGCTGGGACTTGAACCCGAGATTGTTTTGTTTATTATACAGGCGCTTTGACCAGCTAGTCTACGGAGCCACCTCACGCCTAAACGCCTCTCCTGTCCCCACTGATATCTGGTACCTCTGGTATCTCGTTCCACATTCCAACTACTCTTTGCATAAAGAGGTTTCTCCTGAATTCCCGACTGGATATATTTTTGATTATCTTATATTTATGACACATAGTTTTACTTGGTGTGACACAAGAGGACTGGCAGCTGCTGTTGTATAAAACCCACTGTCAAAGACCCACACTCCGTACATGCACAACTGATGTTGTATAATAGTGGGGACACTGGTGAAGATTGTTGAATTGAGGGGGCACTAGTTGGAGTTATATGGCAGAGTGGAGCAGTAACTGCTGTTGTGCGGTAGTGAGGTAGGAAATACTTTGGTGAATTTGTCTGGAGGTGATTGTTCGGCCCAGTTGATTTGCTCCTTCCAGAAAACCAACCCGCCCTCCATCCATCGAAGGTTTTCAATTCCATCGGCAGATCCCCAAAACCCAGCTTTAAACAGCAAGAAAACTACTTCAACCACACGGCGGGTCATTCAACATCTGTGGAGACAACAGATACGTTTACTTTAGGAATTTGGACAATTCATAGGAATACAGGTACAGGGGAAGGCCATTCAGCCCCTCGAGCCTGTCCCTCCATTCAATTATATCATGGCTGATTAACTCAACTCAATCTGTATCTTAACACAATCTACCCGCTTTGGTTCTATAAGCCTTGATACCCTTGTCTACCATTTGTCAGAACAAAAGAAAGAACAGTATACAGAACAGATAAACACAGAGAGGAATCTCGGATTTGGGATATTTTCCTTCCTTGCTTACATTAAAAAAGCGAAACAAACCAAACAAAACAAAACACAGCTCATGTATTTATACAAAGCTTTAACCCGCCCCCATTAGCATCGCAAACAATGAATTATATCATCATCGTTTTAAATAATTTCGAATATCTTCACATTTACCTTTCACTTCGCTCTCACAGCAATTTGAGTGCAGTATATTTCTGGCAGAGTTTACAATATCAGGATGTCGAGACAGACGACAATGTAGCTTCAGAGCAGTTGATTCTGACAAAACAATTCGTAAGTGGAAAACCATTTTTGTAAAGAGGGGCTAACATTGTTGACGTGAAATAGTTAGTGTATAATTTAATATTGCAGAGCACAATGGATCAGTCCTGCCACCGGTTTTACTGGTCGGTTTTAAGCCAGATTCAGAACAAGGAAGAAAAAGTTTCGCCCAGTGAGTTAAATGAGTGCGCACCACTCCGCTGATCTCCCCCGCAGTCCGACAAGTTTTTACATTCCGACTATATATTAGTAATTTGAGCCATGCCATGAGCTAAGTTCAGCATGCTTGGGAGGAGAAGGTGACCGTGGACAGAAGAATCTGTAGGGTTTTTGGTTTAACTCTCTTCACTCTTTAGGGTAATCAGAGCTAAGATCAACCAAAGTTTTGAACTTTCCTAACAATTGGTTTTATTAACATTATAATACAAGTTTTACAGAGAGATATTTGTACAACCTTTAACTCAGTGGTGCAACTCGAAACGCAAACCAGCCAATTCTTCTGCTGTCAGCTGTGCCTCTGAAGGTTGTGGGTAAAAGTTCCACTCCAGGGACGTATTTAACGGTAATGTAAGATGTTGAGAACAGTATGGAATATTCTGCAGGATAATGAAAATAAACAGCAGGAACATTGTGTGCTGCTCCCACATGACACAGATCAGCCTCAGCCTCTGCTCCCTGCCCGCCGGCTGCTGAAACCTTTTCATTAGATTATAAACTTATTCGAGGTTGGAGATAAATATTCTGGGTAGAGCCAAAACGCAGCGGGTGAGTACAAGTATATAAAGCAGTTATTTTAGACCAGAGACAGCGTTAAATCTCATATGTTGCTCAAATGCATCAATGTATGAAAATTACATTATATGTGTTTAAATACAGTGGGGTGATTTAAAGCAGATTCAGGGCCAATGGTTTCCAAGGTGATCTTACCTGTGGCTCTCTTGCCTCTCTCTCCCCAGTATTTATGTGGCTGGTCCAGTTAAGTTTCTGGTTAATGGTGACCCCCAGAATGTTGATGGTGGGGAATTTGGCGATGGTAATGCCGTTGAATGTCATGGGGAGGTGGTTAGACTCTCGCTTATTGGAGATAGTCATTGCCTGGCACTTCTGTGGCACGAATGCTACCTGCCAGTTATCAGCCCAAGCCTCTACGACGTCCAGGTCTTGTTGCATGCGGGCATGGACTGCTTCATTATTTGAGGCGTTGTGAATGGCGCTGAACACTGTGTAGTCATCAGTGAACATCGTCATTTCTGACCTTACCTTGGAGGGAAGATCATTGGTGAAGCAGCTGAAGATGGTTGGGCCGAGGACACTGGCCTGAGTAACTCCTGCAGCGATGTCCTGGGGCTGTAATGACTGACCTTCAATCACCACAACCATCTTCCTCTGTGCTATATATGACTCCAGTCAGTGGAGCGTTTTCCCCTGATTGCCATTGACTAGTTTTACTAGGGCTCCTTGATGCAACATTCGGTCTTTCTGACCCTCGAGGGGTGAGTTTCTTCTCGTCTGAATTGGCTACAATCCTTTTAAATGTAACTGCGGCTGCACTAGTTCCCATTCTGGATTAAGGCTCCAGTCGCTGCGGGCCCTGGGTCGAATTCCACCGCTGTCATAATTTCTGGCGGTGCTGATTTTGACATCTTCACCAAAAATCCATCTTTCTAAGCAGTGCAATGCGCGACTTTGCTGTGGTCAGAGCGAGGCTATAGCAGCTGATGTGTGGCGCCGTGATAGTATACTGGTTTGTACTTTGCGTTGTGGCCGCACTAACCTGGATTCGAATCCGCATTATGACATAGTTCGCTTTATGTCTTCTACGGCACCTGCTAATAAAACGCAGCGAGTTTTCTATTTTTACTGCAGGAAAGAAATATTATTTGTTGGCGGTGAAAACCCATTTGCTCCTTCAAAGCCCAGCGCTTTCACATGCCTGAGCTTGATGCTCCATAATTCAAATCCTCACCTACACGCTACAGTTAAAATCTCTGCGTTCCTCTGCTTCAGTGATATCTTGTTTCGCAGCGATGGGCAGTTTACGCTGTCTGAGGCTGTAATCGCTGCTTTCCATCTGCAGCGAGCGCTTGGCGACAGCGGGGCCGGACAGATGGCCTGAAAGTTGCTGCTGTCGCGGCCTCACTCACTCCGGGAGCTGGGGAACAACAAACAAACACAAGGGTTTGTTGCCGCGTCTGAAATGCGGCTCCGAACTGTTGCTATTAACCGAGACAGCGCCGCAGGATCCTGTAATGATCTCTCACACTGTCGGTATCTCTGTAGAGTTTGTGTGTATCCAGAACTGTATAGAGAAAAGGAGAATACCGCGTGGCTGTTAATGTATTTTATTGATCTCTACCTACAACAGATGATTGAACCGGGGACCTGTTGTATTTTAGACGGAAGTGATAACCGCTACACTTCGGAAACGGCGCTCAGAACAGCAACCGTCATCTATTAAATGCTCTTTATCCATGCGACATGGGTTCTATCCCACTTCGAGGAGTTAACTTTTAGAAAACTGTTTCTTCTATTAATTACACAAAACTCATTAAACTGTGTCGAAAGTTGAAATAACAACAGAAAGCACTGGAAAAACTCAGCAGGCCAGGCAACATCCGTGGAGAGAGAAACAGAGTTAACGTTTCAGGTCGTATTTTGCTATTGTATTAGTGTGTAGAAAGTTTTTTGTTATCGCCATTAATCAACCGATAACTTTCTTTTTCGGACTGACCAAAATACTCACATGGTTAACGAGTCACAGGCAAAACTTTAAAAAGATTTTTGTGTTTTGCATGTGATGCATTTTCATCCGTTCCCATTTTGCAGACTGTATTTTAGGAGCTGGGTAAAAATGTTCAGTGTTTATGACACCAGGAATCTGGTGCAGCCTTTGGTAAATTCACCAGCTCGCGAACACATGAGAGTAACTCCTGCTGCTCTCTATCATATAACCCCAGCCAATGCTCCTCAATTAAACATTACCCAGTGCCCCTGCGTCCCCGCACTAATAGAAAATCGGAAATGTGCAAGTAAATGAGCAAGGATAACTCCCCAATTGTGCGCGGATCTAGTGGCGCAATCGGTTAGCAGGCGGTATTGATATGACAGGCTCGGGAAGTGCCCGAAGTTGTGAGAGTGAATCTCACCTAGAGCAGCCAATGTTTCTGCGGTATGATAATTTTACCGGAGCAGATGGTACAATATGTGTTTCCGCAAACTGCCTATTTATTATCTGTTCCATGTGGGCACTTAGGTTCCTCAGGCCCACCGTGTTGTAATAACGGATGAGAGTTTTAAAGGAGTCCTTCAGTGATACTTACTGACAGGAGGGAAGGTGGGGCCAGTTTTAACTGTTAAACCAGCAACTATCAGGCAAAGAATAATGTGCAGGAAATAGATTCGATTTCAGTGCACTGACTGAACCTTTGGCACAAACGAGAAGATGTGTAAACTCACGGGTTATCTGTACATGTTTCCAACTTCATGTTGAACACAAACAAGGATTCACCTGAACATGTTGTTGAGATTTACAAGGACGCAAGTTACGTACAGACAATCGCCCGAAACCCATATCCACAATTATAGATTCATTTAACCGCCGAACTTCAACATTGCAGACTGGAAGATTGTAACCAATGCCTAAATTCATTTCAACCAGAAAATCCACACTGTGCTGATGGCATTAGGGAATTTAACACTGCAGTGGGTAAACGAGGCAGCGTGGGCCAGCCTTTGCCAAAATGTGCAATTGAGTCTGAATGAATTAGTAAGGAATATCGTTCGAGCCTTATTCAACCAGAATTGGCCGCAGGACTTGGCCCGCACAGCCCTGGGACCATTTGGGTCTTAATGGGTTTAGGCTCACTTGGGGAATTGTCAGTTTGACGTTTGTTTGTTTGTGGCCCTCAACCCACGTAACGACACAACAAGTTGCGTGTCCCATTGAAAATTGTGGTTATCTGAGTGACAAAGTCACATTGAGAGCCACCGAGAGCCCGATGCACTCTCCATATAACGAGGCCACTCGGTCCTACTCTGAAATTGAGCTGAGATTTTGTCGGAAGTTTAACGACAAGTATATGTGTGATACTGTCCATCAGGGCAATGGTAATTGTACATCCTGTATGGACCATCTCGCTCCCTCATTCGTCACAATCTCGGGCGCCCTTCCCTTTTTCAGCCTGGGTCATCGCCAGTAATTGATATTTAAGAATCTCAACATCCTTCGAATTTAATAACCCCGTGCCGAACGCTATGGATCCCAAGATAGTATCAAACAATTCCCTTTTTTGTTGCTGCCAAGAGCTGAAACACGTCTTCTGAAAAGACTCCTGATTTTTAATATAATGCGAGCACTCTGGGTACGACTGAGCCACCGTGGTAGAATTGGGAATAAATTTAAAATTGGACATTCTTATCTGAGCGTCTAGAATATCGCGGATTGTGTGATTATCTGTACCTGCAGAGGGCCAGCCGGCTGCCCCACAGCCTGGTCACTCACCGCTAAGATTATCATTTGTCCAATCCATCTGACACATTGTGGGAATATGCCCAATGTCAATTGACAGATGCCCAACCAGGATCGTGTAATGTCAAGGGCAGTCACTCTCACCTCACCTCTGGAATTCAGCTCCTTTGTCTATGTTTGGGCCAAGGCTGTAATGAGTTCAGGAGCCGAGTGGTCCTGGCGGCACACAAACTGGGCATCAGTGAGCAGATTATTGGTGAGTAAGTGCCGCTTGATAGCTCTGTCGATGACACCTTCCATCACTTTGCTGATGATTGAGAATAGAATGACGGGGCGGTATTTCGCTGGGTTGGAGTTGTCCTGCTTTTTGTGGACAGGACATACCTGGCCAGTTTTCCACATTGTCGTATAGATGCCAGTGTTGCAGCTGTACTGCAACAACTTGGCTAGAGGCGCGGCTAGTGCTGGAGCACACGTCTTCAGCACGATAGCCGGGATGCTTTCGGGGCCCACAGCCTTTGCTGTATCCAGTGCGCTCAACCGTTTCTTGATATCACGTGGAGTGAATCGGATTGGCTGAAGACTGGCTTCTGTGAGGGTGGGGTCCTCAGGAGTAGTCCGATATGGATCAACCACTCGGCACTTCTGGCTTAAAATGGTTGCAAACGCTTCAGCCTTGTCTTTTGCACTCACGTGCTGGGCTCCACCATCATTCAGCATGGGGATATTCATGGAGCCCCCTCTTCCCGTTAGTTGTTTAATGCTCCACCACCATTCACGACTGGATGTGGCAGGACTGCAGAGCTTTGATCTGGCCCCTTGATTGTGGGATCGCTTAGCCATGTCTATAGCATGCTTCTTCCGCTTTTTAGCTTGCATGTAGTCCTGTTTTGCAGCTTCCTAGGTTGGCACCTCATTTTTAGGTAAGCCTGGTGCTGCTCCTAGTATGCTCTTCTACAATCCTTATTGAACCAGGGCTGGTGGTAATGGTAGAGTAATGGATATGCCGGGCATGAGGTTACAGATTGTGGTGGAATACAATTCTGCTGCTGCTGATGGCCCACAGAGCCTCATGGATGCCCAGTTTTGAGCTGCTAGATCTGTTCTCAATCTATCCCATTTAGCACGATGGTAGTGACACACAACAGGATGGAGTGTGTCCTCAGTGTGAAGACGGGACTTCGTCTCCACAATGACTGTGCGGTGGTCACTGCTACCAATACTGTCATAGACAGATGCATCTGCGACAGGTAGATTGGTGAGGACGAGGTCAAGTAGGTGTTTCCCTCGTGTTGGCTCTCTCGCTACCTGTCGCAGTCCGTGACTGGCAGTTATGTCCTTCAGAACTCGGACAGCTAGGTCAGTAGTGGTGAACCGAGCCACTCTTGGTAATAGACATTGAACTCCCCCACGCAGGGTACATTCTGTGCCTTGCCACTCTCAGTGCTTCTTCCAAGTGGTGTCCAGCATGGAGGAGATCTCATTCATCAGCTGAGGGAGGGGGTAGGTGGTAATCAGCAGCAGGTTTCCTTGCTCATGCTTGACCGGAAGCCATGAGACTTCATGGGTTCCAGAGTCAATGTTGAGGACTCCCAGGGCCACTCCTTCCCGACTGTATACCACTGTGCCGCCACCCCTGATGGGACAGGACATACCCAGAGACGGTGATGGAGGATGCTGGAAACACTCAGCAGGCCAGGCAGCATCCTGAAGAAGATCTGCTTTTCTCTCCGACGGGATATCCGTTTGTCTCTTCAACCTTGTTCCTCCTCTCTCCACGGATGCTGCCTGGCCTGCTGAGTATTTCCAGCATTTTCTGTTGTTATTTCACATTTCCAGCATCTGCAGTATTTTGCTCTTGTAACGGTGATGGAGGAGTTTGGCTGAAAGATATGATTCTGTGAGCATGACTGTGTTAGGCTGTTGCGTAGACACGCTGTGTCTGTCTGTGACCATTAACGGGAACAGGGCGCGAGTTAAACGTTCATCAGCAAATCGAAGAAAGACAAATAAACAGAAAGATGTGTGCCGTTGCCGTGTCCATTCGGTTTCATTCTCATTATGTTGTTTTGTAGCGTTTGTGTTAGAACTGACTGGCTTGCGAGGCCATTTGAGAGGGCAGTTAAGAGTCAACATTAGCTGTGGGTCACAAATGGGCCAGACCAAGTAAGGATGGAAGATTTCCTTTCTTAAAAAAACATTAGTGAACCAGATGGGTTTTTATGGCAATCCGATAGTTTCATGGTTACCATTACAGATAGTAGTTTTTTTTAACATTCCATATATGTTTAATTAACTGAAATTAAATTCCACAGGGGCTGTGGTGGGATTCTGAACTCACGCCCCTGTATCATTAGTCCAGGCCTTTATGCATTACTATCCCAGTGACATTACCACTACGCTACCGTTCCCGATCTCTCGCACTCCGAGAGCCCGGGCATCGGTCCGCTCCGATCTCCCTCCTACAGATCCGTCTTCAACCGCCTGCTGCGGATATCGTGGCGCAACGGCAGCGCGTCTGAATATCAGATCATGAAGGTCTGCGTGTCCGTATCACGTCGAAGTCGCAGAATTTTCACATTAACAGTCACCTTTTTGAAGAATATCCTGTTCAGTGTTGGTGCAAAAAACGTTTTCTGAGGTCAGTGCTCCTTTTCTGTTAATTTCGATTTTCACACAGTTTTATTGAACCGTTTCTATTTTATCTCGGAACAATGTTCAAGGGATGTGGTGTGTTCATTGTTTGTACAATAACTCTGTCACCCAGTGTGAGAAGTGAAACACAAACCGCCCAGCGTGGGGCTCGCACCTCCTACAGAGACTACGTTTACGGATGGTTGGTTAAATCGTGTGGCTGATAAGACCAAAGTCGCCGGTTCGATTCTCGTATCAGAAGTTTGTTTCTGACTTTTACAGTTTTTCGTAATATTCAACATCCAGACTTTACAAAAACAAAATCCACACAAACTGTCAGGGGGGAATTATTTTGAATAACACCCATTGCACCTTAGCACTGGGGCGGAGTAACACACCTTTCTGTTTATTTGTCTTTCCTGATTTGCTGATAAACGTTTAACTGGCGGCCTGTTCCCGTTAATGGTCACAAGCAGTAACAGACAGACAGAGCGTGTCTGACCGCACCGAGATGTGCAAAAGTCATCAGTTTAGGACAAATCAAATCAAATGTTCACCCGGCACCGACAGAGAATAAACCGGAGAAAAGGGCAGAAGGAGATAGCGAAATAAAAGTTAAATACAGACAATAGAAATATTTCCCATCCTTGATGTTTTTCAATTTCAATCAAGCTCTTCAGTGGCGGATAAATAACTTCAGTGTAAATCGCGCAGTTCGACAATCGGAACAAAGAAAGAGACGCAAAATAACTAAAACCTGCCGAAACCCGGGATTGAAGAACATAAGTTTTAGGGGCAGGAGTAGACACTACGGCCCCTCGAGCCTGCTCCGCCATTCAATAAGATTATGGCTGATTGTCAACCTCAAATCCACATTCCCGCCCGATCCCCATAACCTTCGATTCCCCAATAGTCCAAAACTCAATCTATCTCAGCTTTGAATATAGTCAAAGACGCAGCATTCACAGCCCTCTGGGGCAGAGAATTCCAAAGATTCACAACCCTTTGAGTGAAGAAACTCTTCCTTATCTCAGTCCTAATGGCCGACCATCCCTGAAAGGCAAACCGCCCAGCATCGGGCTCGAGCAATCATGATAGGTTCAAGACGATTAGTTCAGTTGTTTTCAGTTTCGTGCTGATTACACGCAGGTCACGTGGTTGTATCTCCATACGGGAGAAGTTTATTTCTAACTTTTATGGTTTTTCGTCACACTTAAAATACACACTTTTGCAAAAAATTCTGCACAAATTGTGAGGGGAAATTATTTTGAATAACATCCATTGCATTTTTGCACTGGGGCTGAGTAACACTTCTTTCTGTTTTTTTGTCTTTCTTCGGTTTGCTGATAAATGTTTAAATCGCGGTCTGTTTCCGTTAATGGTCCCAAGCAGTAACAGACAGACAGAGCGTGTCTGACCGCACCGAGATGTGCAAATAGGCTTCAGTTTAGGACAAATCAGGAGAGGATGCTTCGCAATATTAAGGAACAGGATTTCAATGAACACTCGGGAATGTGCTCCCCATATTTATCATAACCTGGATGAAGGAATCGAAAGTTGTATATCCAAGTTAGCAGATCACATTGATATCGGAGGCACAGTAAACTGTGTGGATGGGAACAGAAAGTTAAAAATTGACATAGAAAAGCAGGATAAGAGGGAGGAAAATCTAGCTCCTATTCGTGATCTCCACTCCATATTCGTTCAATTATAATTGCCTTCGTATGCAGAAATGTTTCTTAACTTCTCTGCTGTATGGCCTGGCTCTAATTTTAAGGTTATGTTCCCTTGTCCAAGACTCCCGAGACAACGGGAAACGTTTCTCTCTATTTACCCAACCAATTGCTGACAAAACACAGAACAACCTTAATCAAATCACCCATTAACCTTCTACATTCCAGGAAATACAAGATTAGTTTCTGTAATCTCACCTCATAATCTAACTCTTGGGGTCCTGGTAACATTCATGGTGTAAATCGAGCCCGAGCGCCCAGATCGACAATGTTGAAAACGAACAATCAGGTTATGTTGGTGCAACCAATTCTTTGATATATATAAATGACCTGGATATTGGAATTCAGAGTATAATTTCGAAATTTGACGATGATTCCGAAATTGGGGGTGTGGTAAACAGTGATGATGATACCAATAGACTGCAATAGGACATAGACCGGCTAGCAGAATGGGCAGACAAGTGGCAGATGGAATTTAATACAGTGAAGTTTGAGGTGATGCATTTAGGCAGAAGGAACAGGGAGAGGCAATAAACAGATCAAGATAAGACGGTCTGAACCGCCACTAGACAGTCATTTTTGTACAGCGTTTCATGCAACTTCCTTAATTTAAAACAACCGAATTAAATCAGTAAAATTTGGAATAAAAACTTAAAATGCTGGAAATACTCAGCAGGGCAGGCAGCATCTGTGGAGAGAAAAACAGAGTTAACGTTTCAGGTCGATGACCCTTCGTCAGAACTGGAAAAAGCTGGAGATGGAACAGGTTTTTATGCAAGTGCAGGGGCAGGGAAATGGGGGAGGGGAGGAAAGGGCAAAAGGGAAGATCTGTGATAGAATGGAAGGCAGGAGAGAGTAAGAGAGAAAAGGGATGATGGTGCAAGGCAAAAGGAGGTGGTAATGGGACAAGTTAAGAAACAAAATATGAATCTAGATGAACTGTTAATGGCAATGGCAGAATGAAAGACAGCGGGCATGTGAGAGAAAAAAAATGGAAAAAAAGATAAGGCCAGAGTTTATGGTCTGAAATTGTTGAACTCGATGTTGAGTCCAGAAGGCTGCAAAGTGCCAAATCGAAAGGTGAGGTGCTGTTCCTCGAGCTTAATTGGAACAGTGTAAGAGGCCGAGGACGGTGAGGTCTGAGTGGAAGTGGAGCAGAGAATTAAATTGAGAGACCATAACCTCTGCCCCTATCATTTTTTCCACTCACAGACTTTCCTTTTTGTTCTTTCCTCTCCCCCTTTCCCTGCACCTGCTGAAAAACCATCGGCAGCTTTTTCGAATTCTGACGTTAACTCAGTTTTTCTCTCCACATGTGCTGTCTGACCTGCTGAGCATTTCCAGCATTTTCCGTTTTTATTTCAGATTTCCAGCATCCGCAGTATGTTGATTTTGCATTAGTAAAAGGCGGAGCTTTGCATTGGCCGAGCATCGAACCCGGGTCTCCCGCGGGGCAGGCGAGAATTCTACCCCTGAACCACCAATGCTCGCACGTCACTGTGTTCACCTTTCGAGACCCCGCAATTACTTTTTGCTTTTTGTTCATACAACGAGAAGCACACGAATGCATAAGGCAAAATACTGCAGACGGTGAAAATGGATTTATTCAGAAAATGCTGGAAAAACGCCAGAGATCGAGGAACATCGGTGGAGAGAGAAACAAAGGGTTAACGTTACAGGTCGATGAGCTCTCCTGAGGACTGAGGCTTTGCAGCAATCTAAAGTATTGCAGATAATTTTATTGGAATTGCTTTTTCCGTAAGAAGATACGAATTAGAAGCAGAAGTAGACCATACGGCCTCTCGAGTCTGCTTCGCCATTCAATAAGATTATGGCTGATTTTCAACCTCAACTCCACTGTCCCGCCCGATCCCCATAACCTTTGTTTCCCCTCGAGCCTTGAATATACTCAAAGACTCAGCATTCACAGCCCTCTGGGGCAGAGAATTCCAAAGATTCACAACCCTTTGAGTGAAGAAACTCCTCCTTATCTCAGTCCTAATGGCCGACCACACCTGAAAGGCAAACCGCCCAGCATCGGTCATGAGCAATCCCGATAGGTTCAAGACGATTAGTTCAGTTGTTTGCAACTTCGTGCTGATAACACCCAGGTCACGTGGTTGTATCTCCATACGGGAGAAGTTTATTTCTAACTTTTATGGTTTTTCGTCACATTTAAAATGCACACTTTTGCAAAAAATTCTGCGCAGAATGTCAGGGGAAATTATTTTGAATAACAACCATTGCATTTTTGCACTGGGGCTGAGTAACACTTCTTTCTGTTTTTTTATGTCTTTCTTCGGTTCGCTGATAAACGTTTAACTCGCGGTCTGTTTCCGTTAATGGTCCCAAGAAGTAACAGACAGACAGAGCGTGTCTGACCGCACCGAGATGTGCAAAAAGGCTTCAGTTTAGGACAAATCAGGAGAGGATGCTTCGCAATATTAATGAACAGGATTTCAGTGAACACTCGGGAATGTGCTCCCCATATTTATCATAACCTGAATGAAGGAATCGTGTGTTGTATATCCAAGTTAGCAGATCACACTGATATCGGAGGCACAATAAACTGTGTGGATGGGAACAGAAAGTTAAAAAGGGACATAGAAAAGCAGGAAGAAAGGGAGGAAAATCTAGCTCCCATTCCTGATCTCTATACCATATTCGTTCAATTATAATTGACTTCGTATGCAGAAATGTTTCTTAACTTCTCTCCTGTATGGCCTGGCTCTAATTTTAAGGTTATGTTCCCTTGTCCAAGACTCCCGAGACAACGGGAAACGTTTCTCTCTATTTACCCAACCAATTGCTGACAAAACACAGAACAACCTTAATCAAATCACCCATTAACCTTCTACATTCCAGGAAATACAAGCTTAGTTTCTGTAATCTCACCTCATAATCTAACTCTTGGGTTCCTCGTAACATTCATGGTGTAAGTCGAGCCCGAGCGCCCAGATCGACAATGTTGTAAACGAACAGTCAGGTTAAGTCGGTGAAACCAATTATTTGATATATTTAATTGACCTGGATATTGGAATACAGAGTATAATTTGCAAATTTGCCGATGTCACCGAACTTGGAGGTGTGGCAAACAGTGATGATGATACCAATAGACTGCAACAGGACATAGACAGGCTAGCAGATTGGGCAGAGAAGTGGCAGATGAAATTTAAGACAGAGAAGTGTGAGGTGATGCATTTAGGCAGAAGGAACAAGGAGAGGCAATAAGCAGATCAAGATAAGACGGACTGAACCGCCACTAGACAGTCGTTTTTGTACAGCGTTTCATGCAACTTCCTTAATATAAAACAACCGAAATAAATCAGTAAAATTTGGAATAAAAACTTAAAGTGCTGGAAATACTCAGCAGGGCAGGCAGCATCTGTGGAGAGAAAAACAGAGTTAACGTTTCAGGTCGATGACCCTTCGTCAGAACTGGAAAAAGCCGGAGATGGAACAGGTTTTTATGCAAGTGCAGGGACAGGGAAATGGGGGAGGGGAGGAAAGAACAAAAGGGAAGATCTGTGATAGGATGGAAGGCAGGAGAGAGTAAGAGAGAAAAGGTATGATGGTGCAAGGCAAAATGAGGTGGTAATGGGACAAGTTAAGAAACAAAATATGAATCTAGATGAACTGTTAATGGCACTGGCAGAATGAAAGACAGCGGGCATGTGAGAGAAAAAAAATGGAAAAAAAAGATAGGGGCAGAGTTTATGGTCTGAAATTGTTGAACTCGATGTTGAGTCCAGAAGGCTGCAAAGTGCCTAATCGAAAGGTGAGGTGCTGTTCCTCGAGCTTCATTGGAACAGTGTAAGAGGCCGAGGGCGGTGAGGTCTGATTGGAAGTGGAGCGATGAATTAAAGTGAGAGACCATAACCTCTGCCCCTATCTTTTTTCCCCATCACAGACCTTCCGTTTTGTTCTCTCCTCTCCTCCCCCTTTCCCTGCCCCTGCACCTGCTTAAAAACCATCTGCTGCTTTTTCCAGTTCTGACGTTAACTCTGTTTCTCTTTCCATATATGCTGTCTGACCTGCATTTCCAGCATTTTCCGGTTTTATTTCAGATTTCCAGCATCCGCAGTATGTTGCTTTTGTATTAGTAAAAGGCGGAGCTTTGCATTGCGCCCGGAATCGAACACGTGTCTCCCGCGTGGCAGGCGATAATTCTACCCCTGAACCACCAATGCTCGCATGTCACTGGGTTCACCTTTCGAGACCCCGCAATTACTTTTCGCTTTTTGTTCATACAACGGGAAGCACACGAATGCATAAGGCAAAACACTGCAGACGGTGTAAATGGATTTATTCAGAAAAAGCTGGAAAAACTCCGCAGTTCGGGGAACATCGGTGGAGAGAGAAACAAAGGATTAATATTACAGGTCGATGCGCTCTCCTGAGGACTGAGGCTTTGCAGCAATCCAAAGTATTGCAGATAATTTTATTGGAATTGCTTTTTCCGTAAGAACGTACGAATTAGGAGCAGGAGTAGGCCATACGGCCCCTCGAAACTGCTCCGCTTTTCAATAAGATCATGGCTGATCATCGGCCTCAACTCCACTTTCCCGCCCGATCTCCATATCCCTTGATTCCCCATGAGTCCAAAAATCTAGCTCTCTCAGCCTTGAATATACTCAACGACTCAGCACCCACAGTGCTTTGGGCAGAAAATTCCAAAGATTCTCAACCCTCTGCGTGGTGAAATTCCTCCTCATCTCAGTCTTAAGTGGCCGACCCATTATCCTGAGACTATGCCCCCTAGCTCTAGACTCTCCAGCCAGGGGAAACAATCATTCTGTATCTACTCTGTCAATTCCCTTCACACTCTTATATGTTCCATGCTCTGTTCTGTGTGACAGTCTGCAGAACAATTTCGGAATTTGGTCAAGCCTCCCAGCATGCATCCTGAAAATTTTGTTTATTAGTTCCTTTATTGAAATAATAATATTAATCAGACTCAGTTCATTTAGCAGGTAATTAGTGCAGCTTTCTTGCCAATACTTTACTATCGTTAAAACCGGCACTGAAATGTTTAACTGCTTCAAAGGGGAGCGGGTGCTGGGATCCGGGTCGCTCAACTTCGGCCGGCACAGGCACGATGGGCCGAATGGTCGTGTTCTGTGATTCTGAAGAAACAAACTATATGAAGCATTGCGTGCAAATCCGCTGCGAGCAGGGATCGAATGTACGCGGTGAAACCCCGTTGAATTTTAATTCCAGCGCCTTACCCACTCGGCCATCACAGCTGCATAAAGGTATTCTCCAACAAGTTAAATTCTCAAATTACTAACGCTGAACTGTGTGTTTAAACTTGGCAATTATAACTGCGCTGGTTTGTGTCCTGGGACAAACAAGTGGTTTGCAGCTGTCAATCATAACACGGTTTCGAGGGAACTTCCTGCATTAACCAAACCGCCAACAGCCTCCAGCTGCCAATCAACTTTCCCCATCAGACAGAAAGAGAGAGAGAGAGAGAGAGAAAGAGACTGTCAGAGAGTTTCCTGCATCCAGCCCTGAGCCTGTTACACTCACCAGCTGCTCACTCACACCCCGCTGTCATAAACACTGAGCATTTTTACCCAGACCCTTCAAATACAGTCTATAAAATGAGAAAAGATTAAATTTCATCATAATTCGATTGAATGGAACAGAAGTTAATAAACTTTTCACCGTCACTCAGTAACCACGTTCGCAATTCCTTCAATCGGCAGAATAAATTATCGGTTGTTAGAATTTTTTCCACTGGGTTGAATAATTTCTGTGTGAAGAATGTTCCAGCCGTCATAAACCAGGGGAACGCGCCGACCGAGCTGTGCCTTGATCGCTTCTGGGCAGTCGGACAGTTCGTCCTTCATTCTGCTCTGATTCACTTTCCCAAAGCGGATCGACAGATTCTCAAATCTGCTGATTGGATTTTCTTTTTGAATCCTTTCGATTGTCCCGCTGCCGAATGGCAATGTATTCCAAACCTCGTCGCAACCCTCCCCCTTGCATCGTGTCCCAGCCTCGATTGAAAGTGACCCACAGCAACCCCAACCTCGTCACCTACCCGCTGACAGACACACCGCGGTCACACTCTGCTTCAGTGAGATTAATGTCCAGACCGGGTTCAAGGCCGAATGCAATTGCGAGCAGCAATCCTAGTGTATGTTAAAGCTGCAGGATTAAAAAAATATAACGCTTACGATTCATAACTTTCTCCACAATGTACAGTATTTGTTTATAAGTAGGAATTATCAGTAATGAATTTGATTCCCACTATAAAAACTAAATCTGCTTGTATTTTAAAGGATGTTGCAATGAAGTAAGGTAGTAATTTAAATGAATGAAAGGCAATTTGTTTCCTGATTGGAGGAGCAGGCCCACGTGATCCCAGGTCCCTGCCGCACTGGCTCCGCCCCTGGGATCCGTGAGCCATTGCGCTGCCCTCCAGCACGCAGCGTCAGAGAGCCATTTACCGAGGAGGGCCGCCATCAGCTATTCTTTCCGCAGGTCCGCAGCCGACTCCGGAGCTACGCCGCGGACCGCAATTTATGGCCATTACAATGACACCCAGGCGGCCCGATTGAAATTAGAGTTTTTGCTCGGCGAAGTTTGAATCCTATCGCTGAACCTGTGTTTCTCTACTGTTCTATGTTCTTGTTCTTCCAATATCTCGATGTTAAAGTCGTGAACCTCAATTTTTGAATAGAATATCGCCCAGATCTTCAAGTAGCGACAAACGAGGGAGATTTTCTCAGTGTCAGGGACACTTTCCTCAAATCCGTTTTGAAGCACCATGAACAAAATTGTGCCCTCACATTAATGTGTTGCAGACACCTTTTACTCGAGAGTGAAATTTCGAACAGCCATTCTGAAATATTTTGCTTGCTGTCTCTTGATTAAATATAGATTCCAGTCTATGTTATTCTGGTACTGAAATTCACAAATTGTAAATTACAGCTTGGCAACGCTGGGAGTCGAAGCCCAAATCTAACTTTGAACTTATTCTAATATTAGTCTGAAGAGACTTTTTGTCTCCAGTTCTAATACCATCATGTAAACACAGCGTTATTCGCGTCACAATTTTATCCGCATAACCATATACATTTTGGACACCTCTGATTTCTAACAGTCTTTGAATACAGTGGGGGGATTTAAAGCAGATTCGGGGCCAGTGGTTTCCAAGGTGATCTTTCCTGTGGCTCTCCTGCCTCTCTCTCCCTTTCCTCCCACACGCTGCCTGTTTTTAAACCTTATTTTAAATCTGCTGCTCTGGGCCAGTGCATTCCACAGTCTCACAACCCTTTCTACAAATACCGTCTCACTGCTTGACTTCTCTGTTTATTAGTTATGAATCACCTTGAGGTGCAATGGTGGCGTTTGTGACGTCAGATTACAAGGCGTCGTATTGGAAAAACTTTGGGATCACAGTTTCTTTTTGCACAGAATTGCACATAAATCTTTCAAGGTGGAATATTGTATTTGCTGCACCAAAATAAACAATATCTTGTTCTAAATATTTGGCTCATTAGTTCGCCAGTGTCAGAGGAACAATTGTCTGATCCCCTCAGTTATTTAATGTAAGACACAAACACAGGTATTCATTCAGAATCAACTCACAGATTGACACTGAGATAGACACACAGAGAGATATAGACAGCATTGGGACACATGGCGGAATAGACAAAAGAGGCGGATCAATACAAAAAGGCTTCCGATCCAACAGGCAGTGACAGGTAGCTGATAGATATCAGTGAGATTTGGCACCGTGGCTTAGCTGGTCAAAGCGCCTGTCTTGTAAACAGGAGATCCTGGGTTCGACTCTTAGCGGGGCCTTTCTACTGTCTTTCTGACCCTCCAGGGGTGAGTTTCTTCTCGTGTGAAAGGGCCACAATCCTTTTGAATTTAACTGTGACTGCACCAGTTCCCATTCTGGATTAAGGCTCCAGTCGCTGCGGGGCGTGGGGTGAATTCCACCGCTGACAAAATTTCTGGCGGTGCTGATTTTGGCCTCTTCACCAAAAATCCATCTTTTCTAAGCAGTGCCGTGCGTGACTTTACTGTGGTCAGAGCAGAGCTGCAGCAGCTGATGTGTGGTGCCTTGGCAGTATAGTGGTCAGTACTCTGCATTATGGCCGTAGCAACTTCGGTTAAAATCCGCGCCACGACTCCGTTCGCTTTCTATCTTCTGTTCTTTGCTGCACCTGTTAATAGAACGCAGCGAGAAAACAATCTTTACTGCATGAAACAGCTTTTTTTTAGTGGTGGTGAAAACCTATTTACTCCTTCAAAATTCCCGCTCTCACATGCCTGAGCTTGATGCTCCATAATTCAAACCCGCCTCTTCTCCCAGCTTTTTCTTCCTTCCACAATCAGTAGCCCTCCTTTACTTGCCTCCTTCAATTTCATTGTCACTTTCCTGCGGCATTACCTTAATCTAACATTCACTTTCACCTAATTACACCGTTAAGTTTGCTCTGCTGCCACCGCTGTTCCTGCGGGCACATGTCCCATTCGCACCAATCTGAATTGGTGCTTTGAAACCAGTCGATACATTTAGACCTGCGGGACCGCTCGACAGACAAGCACTGCGAAAGCAGGGCCGGCCTTCGGAAACAAAATAGCCGGATTGCACACGGAATTTCCTTGGCCTAATGGATAAGGCGTCTAACTTCGCTGCTAATCGTAATCGGGGTTGTTGTCATTCCCCGTCATTTTGTGTCTCTTTAAACCGGGTGTGCTCACAGTCCCGGATCATTCTGTGTATCAGTCTTTTTTAAAGGAGTGCGATTTCAGCTGTGATTACCGAGTTGTTCAGGTGTTGTATTCGAAGTTACATTGGGTTTGTCTGCGCAGCTGCGAACCCAGCTCGTTGCGCATCTGTTCATTAATTGGAAATATGATCATCTTTTCCTAAATCCACTCCTTTATATGAGCTATTGCTATGAATTTGCCCACAATTCTCCCCACAACTTTTTGACGACGGCAAACGTTTTCTTCTCTGTTCTGAATCTGTCTTCAAACCGACAATTTCTGACAGTCCCTCATCTGACGTAACGGAAGGCCTTTTGCCTACAGAAGCTGAGTGCACATTTTCAACACTGTTGATCTGGGTGCACGGGCTGGACAAGCGGTGAAAGGGCACTTTCTTGCAGAATATTTCTGTTTGGATGCAGGAAATGGAATGTCTGAGGCAGTTGTAGCCATGGGACGAGGTGGCCGAGAGGTTTCGGCAATAGACTACTAACCCATTGTGTTCGAATCCCATTCTGAGGTTACAGATTGTGGTGGAATACAACTCTGCTGCTCCCGATGACGTACAGAGCCTCATGGACGCCCCACTTTGAGCTGCTACAGCGGTTCTGAATCTATCCGATTTAGCACGGCAGTAGAGCCATACAACACGATGGAGGGTGTCCTCAGTGTGAAGACGGGAATTCCTTTTCTCAAGGACTGTGCAGTGGTCACTCCTACCAATACTGTCATGGACAGATGCATTTGCGATAGATAGCTTGATGAGCACGAGGTCAAGTAGGTTTTTCCCTGGTGTTGGGTCTCTCACCATCTGCTGCAGACCCAGGCTGGAAGCGATGTCCTTCAAGACTCGGCCAGCTCCGAAAGTGGTGCTATCGAGCCACTCTTGGTGATGGATACTGGCGCCTCCAGCCCAGAGTGCATTCTGTGTCCTTTCTAACCTCAGTGCCTCTTCCAAGTGGTGTCCAACATGGAGGAGCATTGATTGATCAGCTGAGGGAGGGCGGTAGGTGGTAATCAGCAGGAGGTTTCCTTGCCCATGCCTTACCTGAAGCCATGAGACTTCATGGAGTCCGGAGTCAATGTTGAGGACTCCTCACGACTGTATACCACTGTGCAGCCACCTCTGGTGGGTCTGTCCTGCCGGTGGGACAGGACATACCCAGGGATGGTGATGGGAGTGTTTTAGATTTTGGCTGTAAAGGTGTGATTCTGTGAGTATCTCTATGTAAGACTGTTGCTTGACTAGTCTGTGATAAAGCTCTGCCACTTTTGGCACAACTCTCCAGATGTTCATGAGGAGGACATTGCAGGGTCGACTGGGCTGGGTGTGCCTTGGCCGTGTCCGAATTCGGTGCCTAGGTCGATGCCGGGTGTTCCGTCCGGTTTTATTCTTATTATTGTTTTTCGTAGCAGTTTGCTACAACTGAGTGGCTTGTTAGGCCATTTCAGAGGGCAGTAAAGAGTCAACCACATTGCTGTGGGTCTGGAGTCACATATAGGCCAGACCAGGTAAGGACGGCAGATTTCCTTCCCGAAAGGACATTAGTGAACCAGATGGGTTTTTCCCACAATCCGGTAGTTTCACGGTCACCATTACTGATACTAGCTTCTTATTCCAGATTTAGTTAATTAGCTGGATTTAAATTACACAGCTGCCTCCGGATCATTATTCCAGGCCTCTGGATTACTAGTGCATTAATATAACCGCTCTGCTACCGTTCCCCATTGCAGGAGAGTCTGCCCGAGCGGCGATTCAAGTCATGTCCAGTGTGGCCGGATTCCGGATGGTTCAAAGAAGGAATGCTCTGTTTTATAAGGTGAGAAGAGTAACTCGGAAAGAGTATTTCAGATATAGATTTGAAGTTCAATAGATTAATATATGTCATGGGTGAGAAATTGAACTTTAATTTCTGAAGCTAATCAATGGTAAAGGAAAGACTGCAGAGTGTAATAGAATAATAATCATGTTAATGTCTTCAATGAATGATTTAATTTCTGCAGCTAAAAAGGGGTAAAGGAATGATTGTCTGCTACAAAGGAATGATCACGATGTTGTAAATGTGTTTAATGTGGATGTAATCGATTTTTTTATAAAGGCGCTGGATTAAGTCTCCAGTCTCTGCGAGCCGTGAGCTCGAATCCCACCGCTGCCAGAATATCGGGCGGTGATTATTTTGGCCTCTTCAATAAAACGCCTGCTTTTCTAAGCAGTGCCGTGCGTGACTTGCTGTGGCTAGCAACAAATTTGCAGCAGCTGGTGTGTGACGTGGTGCTCGAATAGTGGTTACTGCTCGGTATTGTGGCCGCAGCAAACTCATTTCAAATCCGAGTCACGGCACATCTTGCATTTTCTGTCATCTGCGGCAACTGCTAATAGAACGCAGCCTCTATTGCAGGCAACGAATATCTTTTGTTGTTCGCAGCAACAACCTAGTTACTCCTTCAAAACCCCGCGCTCTCAGATGCCTGTGTCGCTGCTCCAGAATTCAAACTCGCTTTTAGTTCCTTCCACAATCAATCGACAGACGAGCATTACTAAAGCAGGGCGGGCCTTACAACAGACTGCGGCCCGATTGTTCAGGATTTTTTTGGGTGAATCTTGTGATACAAGGGGATGCTATCTGAAGAACTGGGTTTTGATTTCATGGTAATTGGCGCTTTTTTCGAAACAGTTGAGGTGTGTGAGCGACGGGCAGCGCCAAACAGCAGCCAATGAGGTTGGAATGTGTATTTTTTTCGAACTGGGGCGGTGCAGTAATATCAGAAGTGTTCCGCCTTCGTCTTAATAGATCGGTTGTAAGCAAATAGATGATAAATGAAAAGACCGCTACTGGCGAAAAGCAGCGATTACAGGAGGTTGTCCAGGAGCGAAAGGTCTGATGATTGCCCGGGGCGCAGGACGCTGTGGTCGGAAACGGCAGACTTTAAAGCGCGTGTGTAGCAAAGTAAAGAGCGACCTTGTGTGTGAGAAGAGCACAAGAAAGTTGTGCCCGGAGCTGCGCCCTTGAGACAAGTTGCGTGTTGTCAGGAAAACTGCTGCAGTGAAAGCACGAAATTAAAAACAGAAACTGCTGGCAACACTCAGCAGGTCAGGCAGCATCTGTGGAGAGACTCGCTTCACCAGGGCGGCGTTGTGCACTTTGTTCGGAGATAAGCTCGCAGCGCTCGAAACATACAACACATCAGGCCTGAGACGTAATAACGACGAGGATGGGATTCGTACCTTGCAGAGCGCAATGGATCAGCAATCCAACAATTTCACCACTGGGCAACTTCGTGACATGAGCGGGGCTCGGAAGCCCTTTTCTTTCCTCCTTTCAATGCAAAGCCCTGGATTCAGAGGGCGATCAGAAAGAAAGACACATTTCAATCACCAGACACTCTCTTTCCCAGGGCCTCACTCTACACTGTACAGGAACCTCAACTGATTAGTGAAAAGCGACAACTGGCATGAAAATAAAACGCAGTTCTTCCGTTAGCATCCCCCGTATCACAATTTCCTCAAGAACATTTCGTGTATATTCGGGCCGCTGTCCTTCTGTAGGCCAGTCCTGCTTTCGCAGCGCTTGTCTGTCGAGCGGTCACGCAGATCTGAAGGTATCGACTGGTTTCAAGGCACTAATGTACATTGGTGAGAATGGGACATGTGACCCCAGCAACAGCAGTGGCAGCAGAGCAAACGTAACGACGGAAGAATGTGAAAGTGAATGTCAGATTAGGAAATAGCGCAGGCAAGTGACAATGGATTGGTGAAGCATTCAAAGAATGGGCATCTTCAAATCTTGGCAGCGGGGTGATTCGAACCAGCCCGCCGCAAACATTAAAGCCTTAATCCAGCACCTTAGACCACTCGGCCACGCTACCACTTTCAGAATCTTTTCAGTTTTGAAACCCTTGAGTGCTAATTGAAAGCTGCCTTTCTTGTTGATTGTCCTCTGAATCGTTGAAAGGAGGAAAATAAAGACATTTCTAAGCATAGAACAACTACTGCAACACCCCCCGCATCTCATTTAAACACTCCCCACATTCTATCTGTCCTGCCTGCCAACAACTCACACCCTTTTGGTTTCGGTGGAACCCAGCAGGTCTCGATAAGCACCCTCTATTCCGAAAGCTGTAGCACTGTTTCATGGAACGAACCCCTGTTTCACGGAACGAACCCCTGTTTCACTGCAGCAAAGACTCAGCCATGCTTGGTCTGCCTAATTCCCCTCTGTCTCTCTTGACTAACACACGGCACGGGCAGTATTTCAGAAAGTGCTACAAATGACAAGGTATTGGAGAATCCAGGACAATCCTGGAGGGGTGTGCAAAACATGTTTTGAAATTAGCTGGAGAGAAATATGAGGTGACAAGTCTCGAGTGGCAGACTGAGGAGAGGGTCTGTACATTGAAAAGGGACGTGTCTAAAAGAGCCAGAAGAGTTCGGGATTCAGAAACACAAACCTCCCCGATGGGTTACAGCCTCCCCGTCTGCTCCGAATCTTTGTGAGACACTTTTCCGGTTTAACATGGATGGTGGTGGGGGGCTCGGATCGTCACAGTCAAACCTCTGCCCGAACCAAACTCCCACAGTCACAGGATTAGAATGGCGGAGGCCGGTAGATTCCCCTTCACTTTGGTGCAAGCATTATTTTCACAATTAAGTGCTCTTTTACTGTTAGTTCCGACTTAAATACTCGGTTTTTATCGAACAGTTATATTTGATCGGAACAATGTTTAAGGGATGTCATGTGTTCATTGTCTGTACAATAACTCTGTGACCCAGTGTGAGAAGTAAAACACAAACCACCCAGCCTGGGGCTCGAATAACCGCAGACAGTTATATTCCGGCCGGTAATCGCAGTTGCTCAAAGCGTGGGGGTGATATCGCTAAGAGTAAGGGTTTGACCCCTGTACGGGTCATCAGCAGTTTATTTCTTATTGTTGCGGTTTCTCCTGACATTGAAAATCCAGACTTTACAAAAATATCTACACAAACTGTCAGGGGGAAATTATTTGGAATAACATCCATTGCACCTTTGCACTGGGCGGAGTAACACATCTTTCTGTTTATTTGTCTTTCTTCGGTTTGCTGATAAACGTTTAACTCGCGGCCTGTTCCCGTTAATGGTCACAAGCATTAACAGACAGACAGAGCGTGTCTGACCGCCCCGAGATGTGCAAACGGCATCAGTTTAGGACAAATGCATCAAATCAAATGTTCACCCGGCACCGAGAGAGAAAAACCACAGAAAAGGGCAGAACAGATAGAGTAATAAAAGCTAAATACAGACAATAGAAATATTCCCATCCTTGAGATCTCTCTATTCCAACCCTTCAGTGGCGGATAACACACGTCAGTTTAAATCGTTCAATTCACTGCCGAGACCCGGGATTGATCCAGCACCTGTTAGATCTTCAGTCTAACGTTCCCCCAACTGAACTATTTCTGCCTCACCTCAAAGTGATCTTCGTGTCATTCTTTGGAAGAAATTTAGCCCCGTAAAAAACTTTGATTAGCTTTTTCAAAAAATTTAATTTTTGTTTAAAATACTTAATTTATTTTAATTTGAAGTCATTTTAAAAATGTAATTTAAAAAAAATATTATTTAAAGTTTTGCTGTTTTTTGGGGTGATCTCCATTCAAATATTTGACAGGTCTTCCTGTCAAGTGTATCAAGGGAGATTCTCTTCTGTGATTGGCTCCCCATGGCCCACGTGATCCCAGGGACGCTGCGAAATACATGCGCCTCTGGGATACCTGGCCCTGCACACTTAAAGTTTGTAGAGGCAGCGTGTGCCCTCCCGGGAGACCTCAGATAAGGACGTAGCATTTTTCCAGACCGCAGACCTCCGCCCGCGGGAGGCCTGCGATCAGAAAATACGGGCCAATATTTGTTTCGTGCAGTAAAGATTGATTTTTCGTTGCGTTCCAACAGCAGGTGATGAAGAGAACAGAAGATATAAAGCGAGCGGTGCCGTGATTTGGATTTGAACCGAGGTTGCTGCGGCCACAACACAGAGTACTGGACCACTATACGATCACGGTGCCACACATCAGCTGCTACACCGCTGCTCTGTCCACAGCAAAGTCCCGCACGGCACTGCTTAGAAAAGATTAATTTTTGGTGAAGAGGCCAAAAACAGCACCGCCAGAAATTACGACAGCGGTGGAATTCGCCCCACGCCCCGCCTTTAAAAGGATTGTGTCCTTTTCACAGGAGAAGAAACTCACCGCTGGAGGGTCAGAAAGACAAAAAAAATGGCCCCGCTGGGAATTGAACCCAGGATCGCCTGTTTGCCTGTTTACTGGACAAGCGCTTTAACCAACTAAGCCGCGGAGCCAAATCACGGCCAAGCTCTGGCTATTCCACTCACTGATATCTATCAGCTACCTGTCACTGCCTGTTGGAGTTTAAGGCCATTTTGGATTGAACATAAGTACATAAGAAATAGGAGCAGGAGCAGGAGTAGGCCAATCGGCCCCTCGAGCCTGCTCCGCGATTCAATAAGATCATGGCTGATCTGATCCTAACCTCAAATCTAAAGAACACAAGAAGTCGGAGCAGGACCCGGCCACTCAGCCCCTGGGCCCGCTCCGCCATCCACAGGGCCTTGACCGATCCGAACTAAGTCTCATGTCCAATTTCCTACCCGCTCCCCATAACCCCTAATTCCCTTTACTTCTGGAAACTGTCTATTTCTGTTTGAAATGTATTTAATGATGTAGCTTCCACAGCTTCCTGGGGCAGCAAATTCCACAGACCTACTACCCTCTGAGGGAAGAAGTTTCTCCTCATCTCAGTTTTGAATGAGCAGCCCCTTATTCTAAGATTATTCCCCCTAGTTCTAGTTTCACCCATCCTTGGGAACATCCTTACCGCATCCACCCGATCAAGCCCCTTCACAATATTATATGTTTCAATAAGATCGCCTCTCATTCTTCTGAACTCCAATGAGTAGAGTCCCAATCTACTCAACCTCTCCTCATATGTCCACCCCCTCATCCCCGGGATTAACCGAGTGAACCTTCTTTGTACTGCCTCGAGAGCAAGTCTGTCTTTTCTTAAGTATGGACACCAAAACTGCATGCAGTATTCCAGGTGCGGTCTCACCAATACCTTATATAACTGCAGCAATACCTCCCTGTTTTTATAATCTATCCCCCCCAGCAATAAAAGCCAACATTCCGTTGGCCTTCTTGATCACCTGCTGCACCTGCATACTAACTTTTTGATTTTCTTGCACTGGGACCCCCAGATCCCTTTGTACTGCAGTACTTTCCAGTTTAAAATGAACATTTTCAAATCTTGACAGCGGTGGGATTCGAACCTATTCCCTCGCCTTAGACCACTCGGCCACGCTACCATCTCGCTTGTCTCTTGCCGCCATGTATCCCGATGCTGGCTGCATCTCTCTCTGTCTTTATCTCAGTGTCAATCTGTGGGTTGATTCTGAATGAATACCTGTGTTTGTGTCTTACATGAAATAAATGAGGGGATCAGACATTTTTTCCCCTGACGCTGGGGAACGAATCAGCCAATATTTATAACAATATATTGGTTATTGTGATGCAGCAAATACAATATTCCATCTTGAATGATTTAGGTTCAATTCTGTGCAAAAATAAACTGTGAACACAACGCGTTTCCAATAGGCCGCCTTTTAATCTGACGTCACAAACGCTACCATTGTACCTCAAGGTGATTCATAACTAATAAACAGAGAAGTCAAGCAGTGAAACGGTATTTGTAGAAAGGGTTGTGAGACTGTGGAACGCACTGGCCCAGAGCAACAGATTTAAAACAAGGTTTAAAATCCAGCAGCGTGTGGGAGGAAGGGGAGAGAGAGGCAAGAGAACGACAGGAATGCCATACAGCAGCTTCAGGAGTTTTTCCCTGACAACAGCATAGTTGCGTACGGCACGGATATTTTTGCTGTTAAATATGAATAAAGTGCAACGTAGGTTTGTAGCTGTCTATATTTCTGTCCTGTTATCGTCATAGGAAGATCGGAACAGGGGGAATCCATTCAGCCCCTAAAGCCTGCTCTCCCAATCAATTCGATCATGGTAGACCTGTGTCTTAACTCCATGTGCCTGCGATGAATACATGAATCTTTCAATCCTCGCCGAACACAAATCTATTAATCTCAATTTTGAAATTGTCAATTGACACCCCGCCTCAACGGCTTTTTGCGGGAGAGAGTTCCAGTTTTCCACTACCCTCTGTGTGAAGAGGTGCTTCCTTACATCATCCCTGAATGGGGTAGCTCTAATTTTACTGTTATGCCACATTGTGCTGGACCCTCTCACCAGAGGAAATAGATTCTCTCTATCTTACGCCTATTTGTTTGCAGCTCTGACCGAAGTCCACAACCAGAACATTAACTGTCCCTCTGATCCTGTCCCTCTAATTTGGATTTTGAGCCCATGCCTCTTTCCCTGATATTCTTTGCGCACTGTCTCTGCAATTGGATTTGTTACAGATTACTGGCAGCAGGCGGCAGAAGCGAGCGGGATATGGGCGCTGATAGGGAATGTTGCTTCTCATGGCTGTCTCACCCCCCCCCCCCCCCCCCCCCCGCCACGGGAGCGGGCGGGGGTTTGAAAGCCTTCATGTGTCACAAAGTCAGGATTTAAGAAGTGGTGTCTCAAAGTACCAGCCTATAATGGAAGAGCCTGTATATGGGGGTATTAGAGACCCAACAGGATTTCGGGAACCCGTCTGACTCCAGATTATGAGACTGCGTGTTCGAATCACGCCCGGGTCGCGGCTACTTTTACACCAGATGTGTGTCTGAATAACTCGAAACCCCGCACAATAAACAATGTCACCTTTCACTGTTTAGCGGACGAGTTTCTCGGAGCGATGTGTGTGATCCTCTCATTTACGCGTTTGTACAAAGTTCGGGAAAAGACGCAGGTGGAAATGATTTACAGGGAAATCATCTAAACATATCTTCAAGTCTCCAGTTCACCCACAAAGAAGCACAAACTCACTGATTCGAAATCGGGAGGTTTAATCGGTTCTGTGGCGCAATGGATAGCGCATTGGACTTCTAGTCAATGGTGATAAAGGCATTCAAAAGTTGTGGGTTACAGTCCCATCAGAAGTCGGTGTTCAGTCAGGTTTCGGTGATGAGCTTTTGCAGCATAACCACAACTCGCTCATTGATGTCCTTCAAGGATTGGGAATCGCCAATGAGGTCGCTTGAATTGTGAATAATTAACATGTCAGCTTAACCAATCAGGGTGAAAGGGAAAGGATACAGTCTGCTTCTCTGCGGGGCTGACTCACAGCCAGCTCCACTGTCTGTCTGTCTCTTTGTCTCCCGCTCTATCCTTCTGATTGAGTGTCTGTCTTATTCTCCAGCTCTTCGTTTGCTGAGTGCAGACCTCCCGACCCGCCTGACTGACTAACTACTGTGACTCAGGGTCTGCCTATTTATGGGCCTGAATGGCCACATTTCTGAGTTGCTGCCATCGCTCTGTGTCCCGGACCTGTCGCTGTCTCTCAGGATGTCAATACACCCACACCCTCCACACACCGCCTTTGAGGACCGGACGCAGGTTTGGTCAGTCTGTCCTCGCAACTCCCTCGGGAGTTTAATGATTGTGAAATGAAGACTTTTCCCTTGTGTGACTTGTGTAGGTTTGATCAGTGAAATGTTTGTGAAAGTGAAGGGAGGAGAAGGATTGAGAGCTTTCAGTGTGGGACAGAAGTGATGTTGTTTAATGGAGAAGTAACACAATCTCTGTCAGTGCAGAGAGAGGTGACTCAGCGATTCACCTTTTCCTTGAACACGTCCTCTGACTTGCGGTTGATTGAACAAAGCAGAGGTCTCCATAGTGCCGTGATTGTCAGGTTCGCCTCCCACGCGCAAGAGTCCCGGGTTCGATCCCGAGCGTGAAACATTATTTGGAACTACCTCCAGGGGCGAGTTTTTTCTCTATTGTGAAAAGGGGGCGACAATCGGCCGTTCCTGTGAAATTTAACAACAGCTGCACCAGATTCCTGGTGAAATAAACACTGAACATTTATTAACCAGAGTCTGAAAATACAGTCTGTGAAATGAGAACAGATGAAGTTCATCACAGGCAAAGCACACAAACTGATTCAAGTTTCACTGTCACTCGGTCACCATGTATTTCCCTCAGTCTCAAACAGAAAGTTATCAGTTGTGAATGGCGATGACAACAATTATTCATCTTTCACAGAGTTTCATGTAACTAATTTAATAAGGTTCAATTTAATTTAATATTTCCCCGACCGGGCATCGACGCTGCGCCGAGGAGGTCAGAGCGCTGAATCCGAACCACCAGATGCCGTGTGGTGGGTCGAGTAAAGGACGAGCACAGTTGATGCCGAGAACTCATTAAACAGGAGAAACAGAAAATGTTGAGAACACTCAGCTGGTCAGACGGCATCTGTGGAGAGAGAAACAGAGTTAACGCTTCAGGTCGGTGACATTTCATCACAAGCCCTTCATCAGAATCTTTCCACAGATGCTGCCTGACCGGCTGATTTTTTCGAACATTTCCTGATTTATTTCACATTTCCAGGATCCGCAGGACTTTGCTTTTGAAACTAAAAAGTAGCTCAAGTTGATGAAAATTAACACCAGTGAATATCTTCGGTGCAGATTTAGAGGACGCCAGAGTGGGAAGGGCTGGACTGCGATTCTAACAGACCGCCAAGAAAATTTCGGGTAACATAAGAACAGAGGATCAGGAGGAGGTCATTCAGCCCCTCGAGCCTGTTCCGCCATTCAATGAGATCAAGGCTGATCTGTATCTGAACTTCATTTACCGCATTTGGTTGCATATCCTTTACTAACTTTGCTTAACAAAAATATAGGGGCAGAAATTCGTCTGTTGTGGGGTGAGTACGCACTGTGTACTCACCCTTGGACGGAACGAAAGTGCCGGATTCTTGCAAGCACTGCGCATGCGCGGGAAACCGGCACTTCCGTTCCCCTGAGGAAAGGGGTTCAGAGGTCGAACGCGCACGCCGGAGGGCCAGCGCGTTCGCCTCGCACTTTGTTTTTTTCTGCAGGTTCCTCCGTGAAGGTAAGCACGGAGAAGATACACTTTTAAAAAGGATGCGCAAGGCCTTCTTTTAACAAGGTAAGTGTTGATTTTATTAAAATTTAAACATTTTTTTCACAGATTTATCTTTTTTAATTACTTTAAAGAAAGGTAAGTTTAGTTTTAGCCCCGTTAAAAAATGTAATTAATTTTTTCAAAAATTTAAATTTTTGTTTAAAATAGTTAATTAATGTAATTTATAGTTATTTTAAAAAGGTGATGTTTTTTAAAAAATTATTTGTAGTTTTAGGGATGTTTTGGGGCCGATCTGTATTCATAGATTTGACAGGTCTTCCTGTCAAATCTATGAATTAAAGATGGTCTGCTGCCATTGGCTCTCCATGGCCCACGTGATCCCAGGGGACGATTAGCACTAACTACGCCCCTGGGATACACAAGCACTGCACGCGGCAGCTGCAGGAGGCCCAGGAGCTGAAGTCCCCGTGGGCCCAGAGGTCAACGGCAGGCGCGGGAGGTAGGTGCGCGCGCGATCCTTGCACCCGCGGGAAGCCAGGGAGCCGAATTTCTGGCCCCCATGATATCAATTTCTAATTTGAAATATTCAATTGACCCCCGACCTCAACATCTTTTTGGGGAGAGATTTCCAGATTTCCACTAACCTTTGTGTTAGGAAATGCTTCCTGACATCACACCTGAACGGCCTAGCTCTAATTTTAATGTTACATTGAATTTACAACACAGAAACAGGCCATTCGGTCCAAATGGTCCATGGCAGTGGTAATGCGCCACACGAGCCTCGTCGCACTCGACTTCGTCTAACCCTATCAGAATATCTTTATGTTCCTTTCTCCCTCATGCGTTTATCTAGCTTCCCTTTAAATGCATCTATGCTATTCGCCTCAATTCATATTCCAAACGGAGGCAAGTAGCAGCTTAGATAGCAAGTTGGGTATAAAACACTAAACAGAGTGCTAGCAAGAAACCTGTCTGAAAGGACATGCAGTCTGACAGAGCTCCCGTGATGACCCGACCCAGTCTGATCGACAGCCGCAGCACCGGCCGCTTGCAGCTGCGATCACCGAGTGTTTAAGGCGTTGGACATGAAATCGAGCGGGATGTTTCTGCGGAGATGCGAATCCTGCTCCCAGCGCCGCTGTTTCAAGCTCTCTTCCTGAACCGGTCTGAAAGGATGGCTGATCAACTGTGGGAGGCGGTGCTCTGCTGCCCGTCACTAATGTCAGTGACTCGTTGTCTGTCAGCTGTCTGCATGAGTCCAGTGTGAAACCTGTCTGAGCGCCCAGCAGACTGACTTTAGTTTGACCATCTTTTTAATTTGTTTTCCAAGAGTTGCCCTGAGCAGGTGGTGAGTTTCCTTCTGGAGAGCGGTTCGCCAATCCAGCTCCGAGGGAAAGTGGTTGTGACTGGAGTCACTTGTGTAACAGGAAGTGTCGGGGCGGCAGTTTCCCTTCCTGAAGAACATTCATCAACCAGTTGAAGTTTTGCTGCAAAATCTCCCTGTCGAGCCTCGGAATCAACGAGCCCTGACCTGAAACAGGACTCGAACCCACAACCTCTAAATGCTGTATCTTGATTCATTCTTCTTGATTCACAAGTCGAATGAGATCCCAATTGCGTCACAGAGCCGATTACATAGCAAAGCCTTTTCATTTACCCAGCTGGTTGGCTTTCACGTTGCTCCCGTGAAGTTCGGGAATTTCGGACAATGTGGGGAAAACATCGCGAAATCTGCTTTTTTCTATTTTAGGAATTTTATTTTCGAAAGTGTGGATAAGATATAAGAATAATCACTAATAATAAATGAGGTTCGTCCGGGATTTGAACCCGGGACCTCAAACATTTTAACTTTAAATCCCAAAGCGAAAATCATACCCCTAGACCAACGAGCCACTGATAAAAAACCTTTCCCCTCATAAGAACATTAGAAATAGGAGCAGGAGTAGGACATTTGGCTCTTCGAGCCTGCTCCGCCATCCAATAGGATCATGGCTGATCTTCTACCTCATCTCCACCTTCCTGCACAATCCCCATATCCCTTGATTCCCTTAATATTCAAAAATCTATCGATCTCTGTCTTGAATATGCTCAAGGACTGAGCCTCCATAGCCCTCTGGGGTAAGAACATAAAAACATAAGAAATAGGAGCAGGAGCAGGCCATTCGGCCCCTCGAGCCTGCTCCGCCATTTAATGAGATCATGGCTGATCCGATTTTGGCCTCAACTCCACTTTCCCACCCGCTCCCCATAACCCTTGACTCCTCTGTTGCTCAAAAATCTGTCTATCTAAGCCTTGAATATATTCAATGACTCAGCTTCCACAGCTCTCTGGGGTAAAGAATTCCAAAGATTTACGACCCTCTGAGAGAAGAAATTCCTTCTCAGCTCCGTCTTAAATGGGTGACCCCTTATTCTGGGACTATGCCCCCTCGTTCTAGATTCGCTGACGAGGGTAAACATCTGCTCAGCATCTACCCTGTCCAACCCCCTCAGAATCTTATATGTTTCAATAAGATCACCTCTCATTCTTTTAAACTCCAATGAGTATAGGCCCAACCTGCTCAATCTTTCCTCATAAGTTAAACCTTCCATCCCAGGAATCAACCTAGTGAACCTTCTCTGAACTGCCTCCAATGCAAGTATATCCCTCCTTAAATAAGGGGACCAAAACTGTACACAGTACTCTAGGTGTGGTCTCACCAGTGCCCTATACAGTTGTAGCAAGACCTCCCTACTTTTATACTCAATCCCCCTTGAAATAAAGGCCAACATTCCATTTGCTTTCCTAATTACTTGCTTCACCTGCATGTTAACTTTTTGTGTTTCATGTATGAGGACACCCAACTCCTTCTGTACCACTGCATTCTGTAGTCTTTCTCCATTTAAATAATATTTTTCTTTTCTATTCTTCCTACCAAAGTGGATAACTTCACATTTTCCCACATTGTACTCCATCTGCCAAATTCTTGCCCACTCACTTAACCTGTCGATATCCCTTTGCAGACTCATTATGTCCTCCTCACAACATGCTTTCCCACCTATCTTTGTATCTTCCGCAAATTTGGCTACAATGCACTCGCTTCCTTCATCCAAGTCATTAATATAGATTGAAAATAGTTGAGGCCCCAGCACTGATCCCTGTGGCACCCCACTAGTTACAGATTGCCATCCTGAAAATGACCCATTTATCCCGACTCTCTGTTTTCTGTTAGCTAGCCAATCCTCTATCGAATCTAATATATTACCCCCAACACCATGAGCTCTTATCTTATGCAGTAACCTTTTATGTGGCACCTTGTCGAATGCCTTTTGGAAATCCAAATATACAACATCTACTGGTTCCCCTTTATCCACCCTGCTTGTTACATCCTTAAAGAACTCTAATAGATTTGTCAAACATGATTTCCCTTTCATAAAACCATGTTGACTCTGATTGTATTATGATTTTCGAAATGTCCTGCTACTACTTCCTTAATAATGGATTCGAGCATTTTGCCCATTGCAGATGTTAGGCTAACTGGCCTACAGTTTCCTGCTTTCTGTCTCCCTCCTTTTTTGAATAAGGGCGTTACATTTGTGGTTTTCCAATCCGCTTGGACCTCTCCAGAATCCAGGGAATTTTGGAAGATTACAGCCAATGCATCCACTATCTCTGCAGTCACTTCTTTTAAGACCCCATGATGCAGGCCATCGGGTCCAGGGGACTTGTCAGCCTTTAGACACAAAAGTTTGCCAAGCACTTTTACTCTAGTGATAGTGAATGTGTTAAGTTCCCCTTGATTTTCTCCTATTACTGGGATGTGGATTTAGGAGAAGATGAACATATTTCGAATTAATGAACAGATGCACTGCGAGCTGGGTTCGCAACTGCGCAGAGAAACCCAATGTAATTTGGAGCACAACACCTTAACAACTCGGGCACAGCTGAAATTGCACTCCTTTTAAATAGACTAACACACTGAATGATCCGGGACTGTGAGCACTCCCGCTTTAAACAGACAGAGAATGATCCGGGACTGTGAGCACTCCCGGTTTAAACAGACACAGATTGATCCTGGACTGTGAGCACTCCCGGTTTAAACAGACGCAGAATGATCCGGGACTGACAGCTCATCCCTTTTAAACAGACACAGAATGATCAGGGACTGACAGCACATCCCTTTTAAACAGACACAGAGTGATCCGGGACTGACAGCACATCCCTTTTAAACAGACACAGAATGATCCGGGACTGGAAATCAGAAATAAAAATAGAGAATGCTGGAAATACTCATCAGATCAGGCAGCATCGTAGAGAGAGAAACAGGGTTAACGTTTCAGGTCGATGACCCTTCGTCAGAACTGAAACAAGTTAGAGAAGAGAGATTGTTAAACAAGTGCAGAGGCAGGGAAAGGGAGGATGGGAGGAAAGAACAAAAGGGAAGGTCTGTGATAGGATGGAAGGCAGGAGAGATTCAATGAAAAAAGGGATGATGGTGCGAGGTAAAAGGAGATGGTAATGGGACAAGTTTAGAAACAAAAGATGAGTCTAGATTCGGTGTAAATGGCAATGGCAGAATCATCAACAGCTGCCATGTGAGAGACAAAAGACAGAAGAAAAAATAATAGGGGCAGAGATTATGGTCTGAAACTGTTGAACTCGATTTTGAGTCCAGATGGCTGTAAAGTGCCTAATCGAAAGATGAGGTGCTGTTCCTCGAGCTTACGTTCAGCTTCGTTGGAATAGTGTAAGAGCCCGAGGTCAGAGTGGTCAGAGTGGGAGTGGAGAATTAAAGTGACAGGCAACCGGAAGCTCGGGTTCACCCTTACGGACTGAATGGAGGTGTTCCGCAAAGCGGTCACCCAATCTGCGTTTGGTCTTCCCAGTTTAGAGAAGGCCGCATCTTGAGCAGCGAATACAGTATACTAAATTTCAAGACGTACAAATAAGTCGCTGTATCACCCGGTTGGAGTGTTTGGTGCCCTGGTTAGTTTAAATGAGGTTGGTAAAATGGCAGGTGTTGCATCTCCTGCTCTTGCACAGGAAGGTGCCATGGGGAGGGGAGGGGCTGTTGTGTGTGATTGAGGAGTGGAACAGGGTGTCGTGGAGGGAGCGGTCCCTTCGGAATGCTGAAAGAGGAGGGGAAAATGTGTTTGGTGGTGGGATCACGCTGGAGGTGGCAGAAATGGAGGAGGATGATCTGTTGAATGTGAAGGCTGGTGGGGTGAAAGGTGAGGACAAGGAGAATTCTATCGTGGTTCTGGGAGGGAGGGGAAGGGGAGAGATCAGAAGTGTGGGAAATGGAATGGACATGGTCAAGGGCCGTTTCAACCATGGTAAAGGGGAATCCTCGGTTGAGGAAATATAAAGACATATCGGAAGCATTAGTATGGAAGGTGACGTTGCATGGGGACTGGTTGGGCCTCTGTTCAAGGAAGAAGCGGAGCGCCCTAAGGCCATCCTGGTGGGGGATGGAGGTGTAGAGGGATTGGACGTCCATAGTGAAAAGGAGGCGGTTGGGGCCAGGAAACTGGAAACTGTTAAAGTGGCAGAGGGCATCGGAAGAGTCGTGGATGTAGTTGGGAAGAGACTGGACAAGGGGAGAGAAAATAGAGTCGAAATAGGAAGAAATCAGTTCCATGTGGAAAGAACAGGCTGAAACGATGGGTCTACCAAGGCAGCCCTGTTTGTGGATCTTGGGAAGAAGGGAAAAGCGGGCTGTGCGGGGGTGGGGGTCTATGAGGTTGACAGCGATGGAGGGAAGATATCCAGAGGAGATGAGGTGAGTAACAGTCTTGGAAACGATGGCTTGATGTTTGGTAGTGGGATCATGGTCCAGGGGGAGGTAGGAGGAGATGTCAGAGAGTTGGCGTTCAGCTTCCGCAAGATAGAGGTCAGTTCGCCAAACAACAACAGCACCACCCTTGTCAGCAGGTTTAATGACAATGTTGGGGTTGGATGTGAGAGAACGGAGTGATGCAAGTTCAGAGGGAGTTAGGTTGGAGTGAGTGAGGGGAGCAGAGAAATTGAGATGGCCGATGTCACGCCAGCTATTCACAATGAAAAGATCTAGAGAGAGTAAGAGGCCAAAGGGGGAGGTCGAGGTAGAACGAGAATTCTGAAAACGGGAGAAAGGGTCCACTGTGCGGAGGGAAGACTCCTGGCCAAAGAAGTGGGCACGGAGACAAAGGCAACGGAAAAATAGCCCGAGGCCAGAGAGGTCAGAGTGGGAGTGGAGCGGAGAATTAAAATGACAGGCGACCGGAAGCTCGGGGTCACCCTTACGGACTGAACGGAGGTGTTCCGCAAAGTGGTCACCCAATTTGCGTTTGGTCTCCCCAGTGTAGAGAAGACCGCATCTTGAGCAAAGAATACGTTATACTAAATTGCTAGAAGTACAAATAAATCGCTGTTGCACCCGGAAGGAGTGTTTGGTGCCCTGGTCAATGGGAAATAAGATTGGTAAAATGGCATGTGCTGGATCTCCTGCGCTTGCACGGGAAGGTGCCATGGGGAGGGGAGGGGCTGTTGTGTAAGATTGAGGAGTGGACCAGTGTCTCGCGGAGGGATCAGTCCCTTCGGAATGCTGAAAGGTGAGGGGAAAATGTGTTTGGTGGTGGGATCACGCTGGAGGTGGCAGAAATGGAGGAGGATGATCTCTTGAATGTGCAGGCTGGTGGGGTGAAAGGTGAGGATAAGGGGAACCCTATCATGGTTCTGGGAGGGAGGGGAAGGGGTGAGAAGGGGAAATGGAACAGACATGGTCAAGGGCCATGTCAACTACGTTAGAGGGGAATCCTCGGTTGAGGAAAGATAAAGACATATTGGAAGCAGTAGTATGGAAGGTGGCATCATCAGAACAGATGCGACACGAGAAGGAGAAACTGGGAGAATGGGATAGAGTCCTTACAGGAAGCGGGGTGGGAGGAAGTGTAGTCCAGGTAGCTGTGGGAGTCAGTGGGCTTATAGTGGATGTTTGTCGATATCCTATTCCCAGTAACGGAGACAGCGAAGTCGAGGAAGGGAAGAGACGAGTCACAGATGGACCATGGGAAGGTGAGGGAAGGGTGGAAATTGTAAGCAAACTGAATGAAATTTTCTAGTTCAGGGCGAGAGCAAGAAACGGCACTGATACAGTCATCAATGTACCGGAAAAAGAGGTGAGGGAGGGGACCTGAGTAGGACTGGAACAAAGAATGTTCCACATATCCCACGAAAAGGCAGGCATACCTCGGACTCATGCGGGTTCCCATAGCAACACCTTTAATTTGGAGGGAGTGAATGGAGTCAAAGGAGAAGTTGTTCAATGTGAGAAGAGGAAGGTGACGGTGCATGGGGACTGGTTGGGCCTCTGTTCAAGGAAGAAGAGAAGCGCCCTCAGTCCATCCTGGTGGTGGATGGAGGTGTAGAGGGATCGGAAGTACATAGTGAAAAGGAGACGATTGGAGCCAGGAAACTGGAAACTGTTTAAGTGGCAGAGGGCGTCGGAAGAGTCATGGATGTAGTTGGGAAGAGACTGGACAAGAGGAGAGAAAATAGAGTCGAGATAGGAAGAAATCAGTTCCATGTGGAAAGAACAGGCTGAAACGATGGGTCTACCAGGGCAGCCCTATGTGTGGAGCTTGGGAAGGAGGGAGAAGCAGGCTGTGCGGGGGTGGGGGCTATGAAGTTGACAGCGATGGAGGGAAGATCTCCAGAGGAGATGAGGTGAGTGACAGTCTTGGAAACGATGGCTTGATGTTCGGTAGTGGGGTCATGATCCAGGGGGAGATAGGAGGAGGTGTTGGAGAATTGGCGTTCAGCTTCCGCTCGGTGGAGGTCGGTTCGCCAAACAACAGCGCCACACTTGTCAGCAGGTTTAATGACAATGTTGAGGTTGGATCTGAGAGAATGGAATGCTGCAAGTTCAGAGGGAGGTAGGTTGGAGTGAGTGAGGGGAGTAGAGAAATTAAGATGGCCGATGTCACGCCAGCAATTCACAATGAAAATATCCAGAGAGGGTAAGAGGCCAGAGGGATAGGTCCAAATAGAACGAGAATTCTGAAAATGGGAGAAAGGGTCCGCTGTGCGGGGGGTAAGACTCCTGACCAAAGAAGTGGGCATGGAGATGACGGTGATGGAAAAAGAGCTCGGCGTCATGCCAAGCATGAAATTCATTGATGTGAGGGCGTAAGGGGATGAAGCTCAGGCCTTTGCTGAGGACTGATCGTTCAGGGTCAGAGAGGGGAAGGTCAGAGGGGCTAGTGTAAACACGGCAAGGGAGTGAGATTGGAAGAAGTGATGGGGGTCAGAGGAAAGTGAAGGGGAGGAAGCATCCCCAGGGACGTTGGTGTCTAAGAGTTGTTGAAGCTCGCGATCCTCGACACCTGAAAGGAAGATAAAATGTTTTCTTGTTGAAGCTGTGGATGAGGCGAAGGATGAAGTGGGACTGCGGACCAGGCCAGCTCTGAGATAGAGTGAGTCAGTGCTGCTGAAGGGAGAGGCGGAGAGCGTGCATGTGGCGGCGCCTGGCGTGGAGCACGGATCTCAGGCTGCGGCCAGAGCCGTGGGTCGAGGAATACTGAATGTCTGGGCGATATCTGTAATCCCGGGTGGATCCGGGACACGAAGCGGGGATTTCAGTGGGGATCCCGGTTGAATAAGTGGGAGCCGGAGACAGCTGCTGAGGAAGGAGATGGGGCTGTGAGAGCCAGTCTGCCAGATGCCTGATCAAACACCAGAAGGGAAACAGAAAGCAATGGAGATGAAGAGGGTCAAAGAGACAAAGGGGAATCCCGCCCGTCAGAGAGACCAGCAGAACCTCTTCAAGGCGGACATTGCTGGGGGAGAAGCGGCGGTGAATTAAACACTGACATTACAGCCAAACACTGCGGCTGCTGCAATCTGAGCTGAACACAGAGAGCGCGGGTAACACTCAGCGGCTCAGGCAGCCTCTGTGGGGACAGAAGCGGAGTCAACGCTTCAGTTCCAATACCACACGGAGCCGCCGGCAGCTTTCTGACAGCCAGCTTGCTCAGCCAATCAGAACGCAGCCCGGACCGCCACGGACCAATCACAGCGCGGCTCTTACTCACCCAATCCCCGCCTCCCGCGGACCAGCTGATGGATAGCTGATGCAACCAATCGTCGAGCGCCATTGCCCCGCTTTGACCAATCGTAGCTCAGCCGTGCGGTTAAGCCCCCGCCCAGCGTCATTGCGTCTTCCACGCTCGGCGTCATTCCGTTGTGACGGACAGCGGAGTCGGGCCGCTGCTGGTCCCCGGAACCAATGAGAGAGCGGAGGCGGGACATCGCTCTTAAAGCGGAGTCGCATTCCTAATTACGGTTGTGCAGCTATATTTCAGTGATGATCATTAAAGCGAGAACCGGACTGCGGAAAGTCACAGGGTGAGAGAGGAGGAACCCGGGAGAGAGGAAGAGGGAAGTAAATGGGGGGAAGTGGGAAGAAATAAAGAGACAGAGAGGTTTAGGGAGGGAATTCCAGAGCTAAGGGTCTCGGCAGCTGAAGGCACGTCCGCCAATGGTGGAGCGATTAAAATCGGGGATGCTCAAGAGGCCTGAATTGTGGGAACAGAGATCTCTCGGGGAATTCTAGAGCTGGAAGAGCTTACAAAGATAGGGAGTGGTGAGGCTATGGAGAGATTTGAAAACAAGAATGAGAATTTAAAAATCAGGGGTTCTGGACCCGGAGCCAATGTAGGTCAGTGAGCACAGGGGTGATGGGTGACCGAGATTTAGTGCAAGTTAGGACACGGGCAGCAGAGTTTTGGATGAGCTAAAGTTTATAGAGGATAGAAAATGGTAGGCCGGCCAGGAGAGCACTATAATAGTCGAGTCTAGAGGTGCCAAAGGCTTGGATGAGGGCTTCAGCAGTGTTTGAATTGAGGCAGGGTCGGAAATGTGTGGTGTTGCATACCTGAAAGTAGGCGGTCTTGGTGATGGATCGGATATTTTGTCAAAATCTCATCTCAAGGTTGCGAACACTCTGGTTCAGCCTCACACAGTTGCCTGGGAAAGCAACGATGATTGTGGTGGGGACCGAAGACAATGACTTTGGTCTTCCCAATATTTAGTTGGAGGAATTTTCTGCTTATCCAGTGCTGGATATCGGACAAGCAGTGCAACAAATCAGAGGCAGTGGAGGGGTCGAGAGAGGTGGTGGTGAAGTAGAGCTGGGTGTCGTCAGCGTACATGTGGAATCTGATGTGCTTTCGGATGATGTTGCCGAGGGGCAGAATATAGATGAGAAATAGGAGGGGCCCAGGATAGATCTTTGGGGGCCACCAGAGGAAATGGTGCGGGAGTGGGAAGAGAAGTCATTGCAGGTGATTCTCTGGCTAAGAGGATGAGACCAGGAAATTAATGGTGGGAAATATGGAGATGGCAAATACACTGAATGAATATTTTGTATCAGTCTTTACAGTAGAGGACACTAAGAATATCCCAACACTGGACAAACAGGGGGCTATAGGGGGAGGGGGGGGGAGCTAAACACGATCAAAATCACTAAAGAAGTGGTACTCGGTAAAATAATGGGACTCAAGGCGGATAAATCACCTGGACCTGATGGCTTACATCCTAGGGTCTTGAGGGAAGTGACGGTAGGGATTGTGGATGCATTGGTAATAATTTTCCAAAACTCCCTGGACTCAGCAAAGATCCCGGCAGACTGGAAAACTGCTAATGTAACACCCTTATTTAAAAAGGGCAGTAGACAGAAGGCTGGAAACTATAGACCGGTTAGCCTAACATCTGTGGTAGGTAAAATTTTGGAGTCCATTATTAAGGAGACAGTAACGGGACATTTGGATAATCATAATTTAATAGGACAAAGTCAGTATGGTTTTATGAAGGGGAAGTCATGTTTGACAAAATTGCTGCAGTTCTTAGAGGAAGTGGATAAAGGGGAACCAGTGGATGTGGTGTATTTAGACTTCCAAAAGGCATTTGACAAGGTGCCACACAAAAGACTATTGCTTAAGATAAAAAATCACGGGATTGGGGGTAATATTCTGGCATGGATAGAGGATTGGCTATCTAACAGAAGGCAGAGAGTTGGGATAAATGGTTCATTCTCAGACTGGCAATCAGTAACTAGTGGTGTTCTGCGGGGGTCACTGCTGGGTCCCCAACTCTTTACAATCTATATTAACGATTTGGAGGAGGGGACCGAGTGTAACATATCAAAGTTTGCAGATGATACTGAGATGAGAGGGAAAGTAGTAAGTGAGGAGGACATAAAAAATCTGCAAGGGGACATAGACAGGCTAAGTAAGTGGGCAGAGATTTGGCAGATGGAATACAATACTGGAAAATGTGAGGTTATGCGCTTTGGCAGGAAAAATAGTAGAGCAAGTTATTATCTAAATGGCAAGAAACTGGAAAGTACTGAAATACAAAGGGATCTGGGGGTCCTGGTGCACGAAACTCAAAAGGTTAGTATGCAGGTGCAGCAAGTGATTAAGAAGGCCAATGGAATGTTGGCTTTCATTGCTAGGGGGATAGAATATAAAAATAGGGAGGTATTGCTTCAGTTGTACAAGGTATTGGTGAGACCGCACCTGGAATACTGCATACAGTTTTGGTGTCCATATTTAAGAAAATACATACTTGCTCTCGAGTCAGTACAAAGAAGGTTCACTCGGTTAATCCCGGGATGAGGGGATGGACATATGAGGAGAGGTTGGGTAGATTGGGACTCTACTCATTGGAGTTCAGAAGAATGAGAGGCGATCTTATTGAAACATATAAGATTGTGAAGGGGTTGGATCGGGTGGATGCGGGGAGGATGTTCCCGATGATGGGTGAAACTAGAACTAGGGGGCATAGTTTTAGAATAACGGGCTGCTCTTTCAAAACTGAGATGAGAAGGAACTACTTCACTCAGAGGGTGGTAGGTCCATGGAATATGCTGCCCCAAAAAGCTGTAGAAGCTACATCATTACATAAATTTAAAACAGAAACAGACAGTTTCCTAGAAGTAAAGGGAATTAAGGGTTATGGGGAGCGGGCAGGAATTTGGATATGAGTCTAGGTTCGGTTCGGTCATGGCCCTGTGGGTAGCGTAGTGGGCCCAGGGGCCGTGTAGCCTGATCCTGCTCCTATTTCGTGTGTCCAATTCTGTTAGGTTCAGGAGATGGTTCTGTGATAGTAGATTGGCGGTTAGGATCAGATCAGCCATGATCTTATTCAATGGCGGAGCAGGCTCGAGGGGCCAATTGGCCTACTCCTGCTCCTATTTCTTATGTTCTTCTGTTCTTATGTTAAGACAGGGGAGATAAGAATGGAACCGGGCAGGGCAGTCCCACCCAGCTGGACAACAGAGGAGACGTGTTGGAGGAGGTTGGTGTGGTCAACCGTATCAAAGCCTGCTGACAGGTCGAGAAGGATGAGGATGGATAGTTTAATGTTTAAATGATTGAAAAAAATATATTTAATATATTTTATATGTATATTTCAAATCAGCATTTATATAACTTAAAATATTAAGTATGAATAAAATGGCCTATCTATAACTCACAACATTAGAAATATAAATCCAAGCTACATGTATATAATCTAAGGCAGCCTGTGTACAATGTAACCGGGTATACTTATCTCCCAACATAGCGTATATCTGCAATATTGTATTCACAGCTAAAATTATTAGTGTAAGCTATATATATATATGTGTATGTGTGTAATTTACTGCAACATATGTATAAATTCAAATGTCATAACTCAAATTTCAGAAAACAACGCTAACTTTAAACAGTGGATGAATAATTTTAAACCGGGTATCTATTAAAACAGTTTGTACCTATTTGAAGTAGCTTTCTTGTAATCAAAAGCTGCCACATTTACACATCATATCTATCATTTAAACCAGCATGTGCCCATCGATCGACATCATCTCATTTCAAAATACTTGTTCCAGTGATTCTTCCTCTTCATATGCCCATGTTCAAGGGCACGAGACACTGACCGGTTAAATGGGAACAGGAGAGAACGGATGACTTTTAACGTGGATTCAATCTTCACTCCCTCCAATTACACCCCGCTCTTTCACCCTGCTCAGTTGGTAGCTCTCCCGCCTCTGAGTCAGGAGGTCATGGATTTGAGCCCCACTCCAGAGACTTGAGCCCCATAATCCAGGCCCATTCTCCCTGTGTCAGTACTGAGTGAGTGTTGCACTGTTGGAGGTGCTGTCTTTCAGATGAGACGTTAAACCCGAGGGCCCCGTCTGCCACCTCAGGTGGAGGTAAAAGATCCCAGGGCAACTTTTGGAAGAAGAGCAGGCGAGTTCTCCCCGGTGTCCTGGGCTGATATTCATCCCTCAACCTACGTCTAAAACAGATTACCTGTTTAGTCATCTCATTGCTGTTTGTGGGAGCTTGCTGTGCGCAAATTGGCTGCCATGTTTCTTACATTATAACAGTGACTAAACTTCAAAGGTACTTCATTGGCTGCAAAGCGCTTTGGCATTTCCTGAGTTCTTGAAAAGCGCTATATAAATGCAAGTTCTTCCTTTCGTTCACCTGAGGACTACATGTGATCTTTCCTCCAAACTTGTTCAACAGCTCCTGACTGAAACATCTCAGGATTCGCTCTGCTTCGTACCCTTGGCATCTCAGAGAGACGATCGCAGTCTTCAGTCTGTCCGGGATCTCCTCATCCAGCAGAGAGAGCTGGTCTTCCACTGAACTTTGCTCACACAAGCTGACTCTACAGTTCCAACACTGTCGATTCTGGGACAGGACAGATTTTCAAGGAAACTTTCTCGCTGGTCCCCTTCTGAGTCCAGGTGTTATCGTGTTTGGTGGATACTACACAGTGAACTAGTTACATTTACATAATAATGTTATGTGACACCTTTATAAATCACTGGGTTCGGCCTCAGCTGGACAATTGCCTCCACTTCTTCGGCACCACACTTCAGGTAGTATGTCAAGGCCTGGGAGAGGGTGCAGAGGAGATTGATCAGAATGGTACCAGGTATGAGGGACTTCAGTTATGTGGAGAGCCTGGAGAAGCTGGGATTGTTCACCTTCGAGCAGAGAAGGTTAAGTGGAGATTTAATAGGGGTGTTTATAATTACAAGGGGTTTTGATGGATTAAATGAGGAGAAACTGTTTCCACTGGCAGGAGTGTCGGTTACCAGGGGACACAAATTTAAGACAATTGGCAAAAGAACCAGAGGGGAGATGATGAGAATTTTTTTTTTTACACAGCGAGTTATTATGATCTGGAATTCACTGCTTGAAAGGGCGGTGGAAGTAGATTCAAAAGCATTAAATTAAATTAAATTAAACCTATAAAAGGGAATTGGATAAATACTTGAAAGGGGAAACTGACAGAGTTATGGAGAAATAGCAGGGGAGTGGGACTAATTGGAGAGCTCTTTCAAAGAGCTGGCACAGGCACGATGGGCCGAATAAAAAAGGCTGAGGGGTGACCTAATAGAGGTCTTTAACATTATGAAAGGTTTTGATAGAGTGGATAGAGAGAGAATGTTTCCACTTGTTGGGAAGGGCATAACTAGAGGCCATCAATATAAGACAGTCACCAAGGAATCCAATAGGGAATTCAGGAGTAACTTCTTTACCCAAAGAGTGGTGAGAATGTGGAACTCGCTACGACAGGGAGTGGTTGAAGCGAATGGACCACCCGCCGGTCCATTACTCCCTTTCGCCTGGCCGCCAATTTTTAAGCATAATCCGGAGCCCGTCTATTACCTATGTCCTTCACCATTACACGCACTGCGCATGCACGGAACCCAGGCGGGTCCCGCGCCTGCGCGCAGAGCTCCTGTAATCTGGCTGCGGCACATTCTCCCCCGCGGGGAAGGCTGGGTAAATACCCTGCCATTGAAAGACCACATTAGTGAATAGAAAAGTATTTTTTTGGGATTGCATTGAGCACTGAACCATGTTCATTCTGGCAGTTGGAGTATGTTTCTGATGATCTTAATAATCCCTATAACTGGGCTGGAGATTAATATTATGTATCAATATTGAATAAATCAGCTTTGTTTCAGAAAAAGTGTGTCGAATATTTGATTTCTCCATGATAAGAGGAGACTAATTAATGTCTTGTTACCGACTGTTCCTTTTTGTCCCCTTTCTTACTCTAACTTATATCACTTCTCACCTAGTTCACCCTCTACCACATCTAACACCAAGCTTGTTCCGTTTGAGTTCATGGCTTGTGGGTGTCATAGACTGAACTGTAGTATCTCAACTTGCACTCATCTGAAGTTCCTTTGAACCACCCCTTTATTGAACTGTCTTGCATAAGATTTGAAATCCGTTCTACTGCATCATTTAACCCTTTTTGGTCCGGTCTTGTTGATTTAATCTCTTGGGACTAACATACCTTGCACTATTTCTTTAATGGAGATATTTGTTTCAAATACTTCCTTTATCAGGTCTTTAGCTCTCCCACTGAGCCCTGTCACTAATCCTTGCTTAGGGTTCGGGTTAGGTGTCAGGGGCTGGCGTTAGGAGCAGGGTTTAGGGGTAGGATGTTAGGCTTACGAGATAGTGATTAGGAATAGAAACCACTATTGACAACGCCAGTATCACTGGACACGTCCTTTTTCATTTCATGTTTTTTCACCTCATGCAGGCAAATCGCAAAACAGCCTCATGAATTGTTCATTCAAGGAACCTTCTTTCTGGCCCGAATGTGATTTCCTCTCTTCTTTCACACCTCTACATTTCCCACAGATTTTGCGACAAGACCATGCGGATCCAGGTGTGACCCCAAGGCTTTGTCACTGTGACAGAGTGGTAACGTTTCCTTGTTTCACATCTCCACACACATACCATCTCCTTACACATCCCCTTTTTACACAATTGCAGCAGACACGAGGAAGGACGTGAGGCTCTTTAAAATACACCCACATTTCAGAGCAGCAAAGGTTACACTGGGACAAATGTTCAGTCATTTTCCGTTACAAATCCGTTGCCCCCGCCCCCACACAGAGCGGGGGTTCCCAGGCCCCGCCCCCACACAGAGAGGGGGTACCCCAGGCCCCGCCCCCACACAAAGCGGGTTTCCCAGGCCCCGCCCCCACCTAGAGCAGGTTCCCCAAGCCCCGCCCCCACAAAGAGCGGTTTCCCCAGTCCCCGCCCCCACACAGAGCGGGTTCCCCATGCCCCGCCCCCACTTAAAGCAGGTTCCCCAGGCCCCGCCCCCATACAGAGCGGGGGTTTCCCCAGGCCCCGCCCCCACACAGAGCAGGTGCCCACTGGGTCAGGATATGAAGAGACCGCGCGCTGTTTCTCCTCCCACTGCCTGGGGGAATGGGGCAGATATTTAAAGGGACAGGGACTCCCCTTTCTCTGCGTATTTATATTTAAAGGGACAGTTTCATTTATCTTGGAGTGTCGGAGGAGTTCACTAACAGAGCTCCCATTAACAGTCGCTCCCTTCTGTACTGTGCAGTGATTGTAAACCTGTCTATTTCAGTGACTTGAGCCTTTCTAAAATGTCTCACTATTTTTGATGTTCCATTTGACTTGCTTGTTTAAGTTTGAAAGATTTCAGAATTTTGCAGAGTGACGAAGGTTTCGTTTAAATGTGGAGTGATATTTCTTTCTAAATATTCTGTTCGAACCCTCCCCCCCACTCCACTTTAAAATACTCTGCACCACTGACTGGGAAGGTCCCACATTCAACACTTGATCTGTGTTGTTAATTAATCCCAAGGCAGCAGTTCAGGGGCTATAATTGGCCTCAGTACCACTGGGCTAACTAAGAGTAAAAATCAGCCAGTGCCCCTGCAATTGATGATGATCCAGTGACCTCAACTGGGAAGGTATGGATGTCCATTGAGGGCAGGATTGGACTCGGCTGTGATGCCGACCACAGTGGAAATCCTGCTGACATTCACTGTGTTGGTTGACGTTGAGACTATAGAGATTAACTAATGTCTGTGAAATTGCACCCAGCCAGATTCAGCACCTACTGGAGTTAAAGGGAGGAACAAAATCCCAGATGGTGTAATGAATGTTGTTTTTAGACAGTAAGGGTGGAGGGAGAGTGTGTAGAATGGGGGATTTACAGTTTAGGAGGGACAGTAGGGGACAGAATGGTCTATAGAAACTAGATTTGTCTGTTCTGAATTTCTATCCTGTTGTAAACACCGTTTAGGGTATTAGAAGAGGAGGATCTGCAGATGGGAAACTTATACAAACATCGCATCAAGATCTGACAGAGTCACCGGATACATCAGGATCTGAATATCATCGGCCTTTGGATATAGAAGGGAATAGCACCAATCACAGTGGAAAGAAACAGGGCACGTGTTCTGTGTGTGGATCCACCTTCAAACAATCGTCCAGCCTGTGAGATTGGTGCGCCCACCTGAATCAACAGTGTAAATGTGGGGACTGTGGGAACGGTTGCAGTTGCCCATCTGAGGTGGAAACTCATGGACACAGTCCCACCGGGGAGAGGCCATTCACCAGCTGAGTGTGGAAAGAGAGTCACTCGCTCATCTCACCTGCTACAACGCCAGCATGTTCGTAATTAGGAGAATCTGTTCACTGCTCTGAATGTGAAAAGGGATTCAATCGATCATCCCATTTACTGACACACCAGCACAGTCACACCGCAGAGAGACGGTTTAGATACTTCACATGTGGGAAGGGATTGACTCCGTTTTCCCAACTGTTGACACTTCAGAATGTCCACATTGAGAACAGTTGCTTTATATACTCTGACTGCGGGAAAAGCTTTCAAAAATCAAAGCAGCTGATGCACGAACAGCCCATTGATACTGGAGAGAGCTTTTCAATATCCTGTGTGTGAGAACAAATTCACCCCACCTGCCGAGACTCCAGTGACTTCACATGTGACTGCAGGCGTCTGGATTCTGTTATTAATCATATCCAGGACTGAACCATGGCAGAGTGCACTTGGGTTTCTGTGTGAATTATTGCTGAATTTTCTCTTAATCGGATCAGAGAAAATCAATCTCCATTCAAGAATTGGGGCTTACAATGGCGGGTCTGTTCCCCAGCATGCCTCGCGGGCGAGAATGTGCCCTATTCACACTGGAGGAGCCCAGCGCGCAGGCGCACTCCCCGCCTGTATTTGGAGCATGCGCAGTGTGACTGTGATCAGGGCCGTGTGAGTGCGGGAAGCGGACAACGGCTGCAGTCGCGTATTTTGCGCCGATTACGAATCAGCGGGGCGCAGTGAGGTAACGCACCCGGCGGGTGGGTTTTATAAGTACCTGGTGTAGGCTGCAAGCCCCGAATAAGAACCTACAGATTCCGCTTTTGGAACTCCGCGGCTTTTTCTCGGTAACAGGGCCTGCTTAACGGTCGCCATCTTTGTAAAGGAAAGCTGCACGGTTCAGTGTGCCGCCATCTTGATTCATGGAGCGGTAGAGAGCATGCGCGGCTATCTTTGTAAAGGAACAAAGAGTGGTGGGGGCTTCAGGGTCCCAGTGACCAGGAGAGAAATTTCATTGACTTCATTCTCACTCTGCACACAGGGGCTTTCTCACCATCTCTCCTGAAGGCGCTGGGAGGGGCCTGGTTACGGTTTGCAGCCCACAGAATTGTAACAAAAGGGCCACAAGTGTGCCCTTGTGCTCAAACAGATCCCTGAGACCAGTCTTAGTTCAATAAGGAGTGCAGAAGGAGTTCAGATGAAAGGACAGCGACCTGAAACGTTAACTCTGTTTCTCCCTCCATAGATGCTGCCTGAGTATTTCCAGCAGTGTCTGCTTTTACTTCAGTTTTCCAGCTGCCGCAGTATTTTACTTTTGTACAAGTGTAGAACTGAACCGAGCCGGACTCAGCCCCTTCATGGGAGGAGAGAGAGGTGAACCAGTGAGTATAGAACTGAACCCAATCAGAGTCAGCACCTTCAGGGGAGGAGAGGGAGGGGAACCAGTGAGTGTAGAACTGAACCCAGCCAGAGTTGGTGGTGACAACTGGTAGCGGAGGACTAATAGCCTTGAGACATGCAATGTGTTTGAATTTTAGCATAGGGAGGAGCGACAATGTGTGGGATGGGAATTTACAGCTTTGGAGGAACGAGAGGAAAGAATGTTCCATAGAAACTAAAATTGTCTGTTCTGAATTTCTGTCCTGTACTTAACTCGTTTTAGAGGGTATTAGAAGGGGAGGATTTGCGGACGGGAAACTCAAACCAAACATCACGTCAAGATCTGACAGAGTCACTCGATTCATCAGGACCTGATTATCGTCGTCCTTTGAATGTGGAAGGAGAAATGTTGGTCGGTTCTGTCTGTGGGAAAAGATCTCAAACATCAGTGTGACTGGAAAAACACCGAGACAAACACACCCGAGTGAGAGTGTTCCAGTGCACTGACTGGAAAGAGCTTTAAGCAGTTACACAGCCTGAAAAAATATCACAGCATTCACTGCGGGGAAAAACCGTACACTTGTTCTGTGTGTGGACGAGGCTTCAACCGATCGTCCAACCTGGAGAGACACAAGGACACCCGAACCACGGAGAAACCGTGGAAATGTGGGGACTGTGGGAAGGGATTCAATTACCCATCTGAGCTGGAAACTCATCGACGCACTCACACTGGGGAGAGGCCGTTCACCTGCTCTGAGTGTGGGAAGGGATTCACTCAGTCATCCGCCCTGCTGATACACCAGCGAGTTCACACTGGGGAAAAACCGTTCACCTGCTCTGAGTGTGGGAAGGGATTCACTCTGTCATCCAGCCTGCTGATACACCAGCGAGTTCACACTGGAGACAAACCGTTCACCTGCTCTGAGTGTGGGAAGGGATTCGCTCAGTCATCCAACCTGCTGAAACACCAGCGAGTTCACACTGGGGAGAGGCCGTTCACCTGCTCTCAGTGTGGGAAGGGATTCCCTCGGTCATCCGACCTGCTGACACACCAGCGAGTTCACACTGGGGAGAGGCCGTTCACCTGCTCCGTGTGTGGGAAGGGATTCATTCAGTCATCCACCCTGCTGAAACACCAGCGAGTTCACTCTGGGGAGAGGCTGTTTACCTGCTCCGTGTGTGGGAAGGGATTCATTCAGTCATCCACCCTGCTGATACACCAGCGAGTTCACACTGGGGAGAGGCCGTTCACCTGCTCTCAGTGTGGGAAGGGATTCCCTTCGTCATCCAGACTGCTGACACACCAGCGAGTTCACACTGGGGAGAGACCGTTCACCTGCTCCGCGTGTGGGAAGCGATTCACTGAGTCATTTCAGCTTGTAACTCACCAGCGAGTTCACACTGGAGAGAGACCGTTCACCTGCTCCGCGTGTGGGAAGGGATTCACTGAGTCATTCCAGCTTGTAACTCACCAGCGAGTTCACACTGGAGAGAGGCCATTCACCTGCTCTGAGTGTGGGAAAGGATTCACTCAGTCATCTGACCTGCTCAGACACCAGCGAGTTCACACTGGGGAGAGGCCGTTCACCTGCTCTCAGTGTGGGAAGGGATTCACTCGGTCATCCAACCTGCTGAGACACCAGCGAGTTCACAAGTGACTGCAGAGGTTGGATTCTGCTGCTAATCACATCCAGGACTGAATCGTGTTCATTCTAACAGCTGGAGTTTGTTTCTGCTGATGTTAATAACCCCTATAAGTGGGCTGGAGTTTAATATTTTGATATTTCAAATAACACGTGTGTCGATATTTGATGCCTCCAAGATAAGAGGAGACTAATTGATGTCCTGTTACTGACTGTTCCATTTTTGGGCCTTTTCTCCTTTTGAACTCGAGATTCTTTCAGTTCTCATACCTTCGGTTACTCTCATGGACAAGTCCCAGCTCCCCATACTTTCCAGAGAGCCTCTCCTAGCCTTGGTATCCAGGGAAGGTCTCGGTAACATGCCCGGGATCACAAATACAAAACCCAGTCTGTTAATCACTTTCAGCTACTGGACATGGCGTGTGCCCCACAGCATCTCTCTCACCTTCGATGTGTGAAGAGAGCATCACGCCTGCAATCATGGTTTCAATTTAAATTTGAATCCACTCAGCAAGTGTATTTAAAAAAAATATGTACAAGGTAACAGATCACATCAAATAATTGGCAAAGGTTTAGAGTCAACAAGATGAACAAGTAAACACATCACAGCCCAAATACCCCAACTCTATATTCACGGGAGAAAGTCTGTTATCTAACTCCATAAGTGGACAGAATAGAGAAAGATCCCAACCCTAAGAACATCCAGAATCTGTTGTAAATATCTTTCAAATCCTGACTGGTACAATCTGTCGTTTTCCTTTCAATTGAAGTGAATTGAAGATGAGAGGGGGTTGAAGAGTATGGATGAAAGAGGAGTTGGGGTGAGGGAGGTTGGAGAGTAGGGGTAAAAGAGGAGTTGTGGTGAGGGGGGTTGGAGAGTAGGGGTAAAAGAGGAGTTGGGGTGAGGGGGGTTGGAGAGTAGGGGTGAAAGAGGAGTTGTGGTGAGGGGGGTTGGAGAGTAGGGGTGAAAGAGGAGTTGGGGTGAGGGGGGTTGGAGAGTAGGGGTGAAAGGGGAGTTGGGATGAGGGTGGGTTGGAGAGTAGGACTGAAAGGGGAGTTGGGATGAGGGTGGGTTGGAGAGTAGGACTGAAAGGGGAGTTGGGATGAGGGAGGTTTGGAGAGTAAGGGTGAAAGAGGAGTTGGGGTGAGGGGGGTTGGAGAGTAAGGGTGAAAGAGGAGTTGGGGTGAGGGGGGTTGGAGAGTAGGGGTGAAAGAGGAGTTGGGGTGAGGGGGGTTGGATAGTAGGGGTGAAAGAGGAGTTGGGGTAAGGAGGAGGTGTTTGGAGAGTAGGGATGAAAGAGGAGTTGGGGTGACGCAGTAAACCATATCTCAGTTTATATTATACTAGACCATGTCTCTGTTTATATTACACTAGACCCTGTCTCTGTTTATATTACACTAGACCCTCTCTCTGTTTATATTACAATAGACCCTGTCTCTGTTTATATTATACTAGACCCTGTCTGTGTTTATATTACACTAGACCCTCTCTCTGTTTATATTACAATATACCCTGTCTCTGTTTACATTACACTAGACTGTCTCTGCTTATATTACACTAGACCCTGTCTGTGTTTATATTACACTAGATTATGTCTCTGCTTATATATATATATATATATATTATTCGTTTATGGGATCTGGGCGTTGCTGGAAAGGCCAGCATTTATTGCCCATCCCTAGTTGCCCTTGAGAAGGTGGTGGTGAGCTGTATTATACTGGTCCATGTCTCTGTTTATATTACACTAGACCCTGCCCCTGTTTATATTACACTGGAGCCTGTCTCTGTTTATATTACACTAGACCCTGTCTCTGTTTATATTACACTAGACTCTGTCTCTGTTTATATTACAATGTACCCTGTCTCTGTTTATATTACACTAGACTGTGTCTCTGTTTATATTACATTAGACTCTGTCTGTTTATATTACACTAGACCCTGTCTCTGTTTATTTTACAATATACCATCTGTTTATATTACACTAGACCCTGTCTTTGTTTATATTACACTAGACCCTGTCTCTGTTTATATTACACTAGACCCTGTCTCTGTTTATTTTACAATATACCGTCTGTTTATATTACACTAGACCATGTCTGTGTTTATATTACACTAGACTGTGTCTCTGTTTATATTACACTAGACCCTGTCTCTGTTTATATTACACTAGACCCTGTCTCTGTTTATTTTACAATATACCGTCTGTTTATATTACACTAGACCCTGTCTGTGTTTATATTACACTCGACCCTGTCTGTGTTTATATTACACTAGACCCTGTCTGTGCTTATATTACACTAGACCATGTCTGTGTTTATATTACACTAGACTGTGTCTCTGTTTATATTACACTAGACCCTGTCTCTGTTTATATTACACTAGACCCTGTCTCTGTTTATATTACAGTCGACGCTGTCTCTGTTTATAATTTTAAACATTTTTTAAATTATTCATTTATGGGATCTGGGCATCGCTGACAAGGCCAGCATTTATTGCCCATCCCTAGTTGTCCTTGAGAAGATGGTGGTGAGCTGTATTACACTAGACCCTGTCTCTGTTTATATTACACTCGAATGTCGCTCTTTTTATATTACACTAGACCCTGTCTCTGTGAATGCCTTCCCCCACACGGAGCAGGTGAACGCCCTCTCCCCTGTGTGAACTCGCTGGTGTGTCAGCTGGTGGGATGATGGAGTGAATCTCTTCCCACACACGGAGCAGGTGACAGTCTCTCCCCAGAGTCAACTCGCTGGTGATTCTGCTGGTGGGATGATGGAGTGAACCTCTTCCCACACACGGAGCAGGTGAACGGCCTCTCTCCAGTGTGAACTCGCTGGTGTTTCAGCAGGTGGGATGATGGAGTGAATCCCTTGCCACACATGGAACAGGTGCACGGTCTCTCCCCAGTGCAAGTGCACCGATGAATTTCCAGCTCAGATGGGTGATTGAATCCCTTCCCACTGTCTTCACATTCCCACGGTTTCTCTGTGGTGCGGGTGTCCATGTGTCTCTCCAGTTTGGACAATCGGTTGAAGCATCGTTAACACACAGAACACTTGTACGTTTTCTCCCCGCTGTGAATGGTGCGACGATTTTTCAGGCTGTGTAATTGGTTAAAGCTCTTTCCACAGGCAGTGCACTGGAACACACTCGCTCGGGTGTGTGTCTCGGTGCTTTTCCAGTCACAGTGGGGTTTGAGATCTTTTCCCACAGACAGAACTGACCAACATTTCTCCAGCAACATTCAAAGGACGATGATAATCAGGTCCTGATGAATCGAGTGACTGTCAGATCTTGACGTGATGTTTGGTTGGAGCTTCCCCGTGTGCAAATCATCCCTTCTAATCCCCTGTAAAATGAGTTTACAAACGTCACTCAGTACCGGATAGAAATTCAGAACATTCTCTCGTCCTCGATCCTGTTGCAAGATGGCTGCGCATGCGCCGTGCAGCGCCGACACCCCTGGGTAAATAACAACAGAAAACGCTGGAAAAACTCAGCAGGCGAGGCAGCATCCGTGGAGAGAGAAACAGAGTTAACGTTTCAGGTCGAAGACCTTTCATCAGAACTAGAGACAGCAGGAAATCAAATAGATTTAAAGCAAGGATAAAGCTGGGAAAAGGGGGAGGGGATGAAAGAACAAAAGGAGAGATTAAGAGACATTAAGAGATATTCAAGGCAAGAGGTGGTGTTAATGTGACAGGTTAAGGCTGAAAGAAGTGTGAAATGCAATGGCAGAATGAAGGACAGCTGCCAGCTTCTAGGAGGAAAAAAAAAGGCGGGGGGGGGGGGGCAAATAAAAGGGTGGATGAGAAAATAAAATATAAATGTGATGGGGCTAAGGTTATGATCTAAAATTGTTGAACTCGATATTGAGTCCAGAGGGCTGTAGCGTGCCTAAACGAAAGATGAGGTGCTGTTCCTCGAGCTTACGCTGCGCTTCCGTGGAACAGTGTAATAGGCCGAGGACGGTGAGGTCAGAGTGGGAGTGAAGCGGTGAATTAAAGTGACAGGCGACCGGGAGCTCGGGGTCCCCCTTATGGACTGAACGGAGGTGTTCCGCCAAGCGTCACCCAATCTGCGTTTGGTCTCCCCAATGTAGAGGAGACCACATCGTGAGCAGCGAATACAGTATACTAAATTGCAGGAAGTACAAGTAAATCGCTGTTTCACCTGGAAGGGGTGTTTAGGGCCCTGGACAGTGGGAAGAGGGAAGGTATAAGGGCATGTGTTGCATCTCCTGCGCTTACACGGGAAGGTGCCGGGCGAAGGGGAAGGGGTGCTGGGGGTGGTAGAGGAGTGGACTAGGGTGTCGCGGAGGTAGCGGTCCCTGCGGAATGCTGAAAGGGGAGGTGAGGGGAAGATGCGTTTGGTGGTGGGATCACGCTGGAGGTGGCGGAAATGGCGGAGGATGATCCGTTGAATGTGGAGGCTGGTGGGGTGAAAGGTGAGGACAAGGGGAACTCTATCGTGGTTCCGGGAGGGAGGGGCAGGGCTGAGGGCAGAAGTGCGGGAGACAGAACGGACACGGTCGAGGGCCGTGTCGACCACGGTAGAGGGGAATCCTCGGTTGAGGAAAAAGGAAGACATGTCGGAAGCACTGGTATGGAAGGTGGCATCATCAGAGCAGATGCGGCGGAGACGGAGAAACTGGGAGAATGGTATAGTGTCCTTACAGGAGGCGGGGTGGGAGGAAGTGTAGTCCAGGTAGCTGTGGGAGTCAGTGGGCTTGTAGTGAATGTTAGTCAATAACCTATCCCCAGAGATGGAGACGGAGAAGTCGAGGAAGGGAAGGGAAGAGTCAGAGATGGACCATGTGAAGGTGAGGGAAGGGTGGAAATTGGAAGCATAGTGAATGAAATGTTCTAGTTCAGGGCGAGAACAGGAGACGGCACCGATGCAGTCATCAATGTACCGGAAAAAGAGGTGAGGGAGGGGACCCGAGTAGGACTGGAACAAAGAGTGTTCCACATATCCCACGAAAAGGCAGGCATAGCTAGGACCCATGCGGGTACCCATAGCAACACCTTTAATTTGGAGGAAATGGGTGGAGTCAAAGGAGAAGTTGTTCAATGTGAGAACAAGTTCAGCCAGGCGGAGGAGGGTGGTTGTGGATGGGGACTGGTTGGGCCTCTGTTCAAGGAAGAAGCGGAGCGCCCTCAGGCCATCCTGGTGGGGAATGGAGGTGTAGAGGGATTGTACGTCCATAGTGAAGAGGAGGCGGTTGGGGCCGGGAAACTGGAAACTGTTAAAATGGCGGAGGGCATCGGAAGAGTCGCGGATGTAGGTGGGAAGAGACTGGACAAGGGGAGATAAAATAGAGTCGAGATAGGAAGAGATAAGTTCCGTGGGGCAAGAACAGGCTGAAACGATGGGTCTACCGGGGCAGTCCTGTTTGTGGATCTTGGGAAGGAGGTAGAAGTGGGCTGTGCGGGGTTGGGGAACTATGAGGTTGGCGGCCGTGGGAACAGAAAACGCTGGAAAAACTCAGCAGGCGAGGCAGCTGTTTTCCCCTGGGTAAACCCGGGCCTCTGTTAATAAAACTCGCAGCTTCCGCCCTGCTGGACACACATGACAACCAATGGGCCAATGGATTTCCTGGAGACCACCCCGCGCCTGTACTCTGACGTCACAGGGCCCGAGCTGCCAGGTTACATGACGTCACACAGGCCGTGTTGCGGCGTTACTGACGTCACACAGGCCGCGTTGCCGGGTTACATGACGTCACTGGTCCTAAGGCGATTTAACGGCCGCAGCTTTTCAAATCAGGAGCCACGTGACCCGGTTCGCCTCCGACCGAATAAGGTGGGCGGGTGGCGCTGTGCCGCGCCCCGATTGGTGGGATTGCTGTCAATCAACTGTTTCCAGCCAACAGCAGGGGCGGATAACACTGACTCGCTGAGCGCGTTCTGAGGCCGCACTGCGCATGTCCCGGGTCCCCGGATGGAGGCGGTTGCTGAAAGAAAACAAAATGGCGGAAAGTAAGCGAGCGAATCCGAGAGACCGGAGCCGGAATGGATTGGCCGGAGGACCCGCGGCCTCGGGGGCTGAGGGTGAGTGTCCCGGGACTGAGCCGCGATAGGCGCAGCCCGTGGGGGGAGGAGCGGGGCTGACAGTGAGCCGGACCCTCATCCTTCTTAAAGTGCGGGCCCCAAGACTCCAGCTGGGACTGAAGCAGACTTTGATCCAGGCTCAGCACAGCGGCCGGCCTCTTGTCCCTCCCCCCTCTCGCTCTATTTGGAATAGTTCACCAGTCCCGGCGACTGCTCCAACTCACCCTACGTATCTGTCTGTTCCTCTATCCTTCCCCGGTGGGTTCAGATGTTGCAGACTGAAACAGTGAAAGATCCAGTGATGGATTCCCACCAGCCCGAGCTCTGCATGTTCTCACTGAATGAAACCTTCCTTCACGGGAAGCAGGCTCTGTTTGATTGTTTAGGTCCCGTAACCCCTGACCCTGTGTTACTGCTGTCAGAATAATGGGCTGTACTCAGAAATAAAACTTACTGCATTGATCACAGCTTCACATCCGTGTCTTGTTTCTCTTTAGGATCAGTGTGTCCGAGGGCAAGGTGTCCGGGGCTGGAATGAGGCTGGGAGAAGATTTGGGAATCGCAGGAAATGGGAAGAGGAAACCGCTGCAGCGAATCTCTGCAAGTGCCTAATACCACATTCAGAAAGGTACTGAGATAAGACGGGTGTCCCAGAGTGTCAGCACCCTGACCGTTCGGGGTTCAAGCTGTTTAACTTGAAGGGGTTTCTTCAGGCAGATTGGAAATAGACATACGACTTGAATGAACGACTTACATTTCTATAGCGCCTTTCACGACCACCGAACGTCTCAAAGCGCTTTACAGCCAATGAAGTACTTTTGGAGTGTAGTCACTGTTGTAAAGTGGGAAACGCGGCAGGCAATTTGCGCACAGCAAGCTCCCACAAACAGCAATGTGATAATGACCGGACAAACTGTTTTTGTTATGTCTATTGCATCAGACCCACAGACCGTTTGATGGGACAGTGTAGAGTGAGATTTACTCTCAATCTAAACCATCTATCCTCTATCTTGTTTTTTCTCTGTCGCTATCTGCCTCATTTTCTCTCTCGCTCTCTCTCTCACTGCCTCACTTATCTGTTTCTTTCTCTGACTATCTCTTCTCGCCTCGTTTTCTCTGTCTCTCTTCTCTCTCTATCTCTCTCATTTCTCTCTGCCTCGCTGTGTCTCACGCTTTCTGCCTTTCTCTTCTCTGCCTCGGTCCCTCTTTCTGCCTCACTCTCAGTCCCCTTCTCTTTGCATGTATCGACCCTGTCTTCTCTCTGCCTCCTTCTCTCTCTCGCTCGCCATCTCAGCCACTATCTCATCTTTCCCTCTTCTCTCTATCTCTGCCCTCATTCTCTGCCCTCTCTCCCTCTCACCCCCTCTTTTCCTTTAAGTCTCTCTCTGTATTAATCACTTATTTTACAATTGGTTCCCTCTCTGCCCATTTCTCTCTCTCCCCCTTTTTGTCGCACTTTATTTTCTCACTCTACCACTCTCTTTCTCCCCTCTGTCTGTGTTTCCTCTCTCTGCCCCTGTCTCTCTCCCAGTTTCTCCCTTTTTTTCTCTCTCTCTCTCTCTCTCTCTCTCTGTTAAGATTCCTGATGTAACAGGCTTTTCCCAACGCAACACGAGTCCAACCCGTACTCTGAACACACTGATCACAGCTTCACCCCTAGTTTTAAAATGAGCTGTCCGGTGTGTACAGACCCCACCAGGGGATTGGAGCCCTGCAAGATTTCGCTGTTAGTCTAGAGGGAAGCTTGCCTCCACATCTCATCCAGCCCCAGTCCTGAACTCATTTTATTACATTTCATCGTCCAGTTACATATCCGCCTGCCTTTGTATAAATGCCTTTGATGTGCTCCTCTCTGTAAATCTACTGGGTCTTGTTTCTCCTTATTTCTGACAGCCTGTTTCTTCAATTTAATCTTTTTGGTCATTTTGTAAATTTTTGAAGAATTGGCAAGCGATTCCTGCTGATCTGAGTGTATTTCCATGTAGGACACATGTCTCGGGGGAGCAGGTATCCCAGTCACATTAAAATAATGCTAAAAATGTTATTCTAGAGACCGCCTAGCAGTGGAAGGAAACTCGATGGAAAATTTGTCAGCAAATCTTTAAAATGAGTAAAATACATATCATAATCATGGGCGATTTTAACTACACCAAATAATCTGTCAAGAAGAGGTAGGGAAAGGGGAAAAGGGAATGGAGTATTTACAGTGTGTTCAGCACTCCTTTCTTACCCAGTATGTAAGAAGCCCAACGAGAGAGGAATCACTGATGGATCTATAATGGGAAATGAACCAGAGCAGATAAGAGAAGTGAGCTTAGGTGACAATCTGGACAGTGTCCATCACAACATAATAAGATTTAAGATAATGATTGAGAAAGACAATAGTTATAGATTGAAAAAAGCTGATTTTGAGGAGCTGAAAATGGAACTCGGGAAGATAAACTGGAACAGAATATTGACAGACAGATAGAACAGCAGTGGGAAATATTTAAAAAGGTGATCAATACAGTTCAGGAGAAATATATTCAATAAAATCAAGAACAAACTAGCCAATAATGAAACGCCATGGATGAATAAAGAGATGAGGGCAAAATTGAAACTAAAGAAAAAGGCAGACACTGAGTACAGTGACAATAAAGGAGAGGATGACAAAAGGGAACAGGAAGAGGTTGGGAAAGAAGTAAAAAAAAAACACAATTAGGAAGGTGAAGAGCAACTGAAATTAATTATTAGGAAGACAAAAAGAAATAGTGAAGTATTCTACAGACACAAAACAAAAGGTAAAACAGGATAGGGACAGGGCCACTGAAGGATGCACAAGATAAACACTCGGAATGACAGCGAAATGGCAGAAATATTGGAGAATTACTTTGCCTCAGTTTTTATCAGGTAGACTAAAGGTGGACTTGATACCTTTTTTGATCTCTTCTAATGTCAAGACATTTTAAATAGAAAGGGGGAATATAATTGATAAACTAGTTACAGTTACAGAGAATAAATGCGCGGGTCTGGATGTATTGCATTCGCACATACTGAATGAAGCAAGGGAAGAGATAACTGAGGCACTCTATATACTCGCGAATCGGCAGAATAATTTCACAATTTGCTGATGACCCCAAATTCGGGATTATAGTTAATACTGAGGAGGACTGTGACAAAATACAAGGTGTTAATAAACTTGTATGATGGGTGTGTAAATGGCAAATGAATTTCAATATTGATAGGTGTGAGGTGGTGCATTTTGTTCGGAGGAATAAGAAGGCCACAAACTCCTTAGATAGTAAGTGTCTGAATGGGGTAGAGGAGCAAAGGGATCTATGGGGACAGGTGCACAAATCATTAAAAGCAGGTTAACAAGGCCATGAAAATGCAAACAAAGCACTGAGGTTCATTTCTAGAGTAAGAGAATTGAAAAGCAGAGCAGTTATGTTAAACGCGTATCGAACCTTGGTTAGACCACACTTGGAGTACTGTGTACAGTTCTGGTCTCCATATTACGAAAGGACATCGAGGCACTGGAGAAGGTGCAAAAAAGATTGACAAGAATGATACCAGAACTGAGAGGTTCTAAGTATCCAGAATGACTGACCAGGCTGGGGCTCCTTTCTCTGGAATAGGGAAGGCTGAGTGGTGATGTAATAGAGATCTTGATGGGGTAGCTGTAGAGAAGTTACCACTTGTGGGGAGTCCAAAACTAGGGGTCATAAATATAAGATAGTCACTAATAAATCCAATAATGAACTCAGGAGAAACCTCTTCACCCAGAGAGTGGTTAGAATGTAGAGCTTGCTGGCACATGGAGTAGTTGAGGTGAATAGCAGAGTGCCTTTAAGGGGAAGCTAGATAAGAATATGAGGAAGAAAGGAATAGAAGGATATGATGGTAGGGTGAGGTGAAGTAAGGGAAGAGGAGGCTCGGGGGGTGGGGGGGGGGGGGAGACATTAAACACCGGCATGGACCTGTTGGGCTGAATGGCCTGTTTCAGTGCTAGAATTACATAGTATTTACATGGTGAATTCTGAATAGACACGGTACAGCTCGGAACAATCTTCAGCAATGGGCTGGGTGTCAGAGGGTCAAAACTCCGACCTTTCACCCCTACCGATCTGAAGGTCTTGTGCAAAATGAATGTGGGGAGTTCAAACACAGTCCTTGGTGAGAGGTCAGATTTGTACCACACGCGGCTCTAAATCGGCAGACTGGCTGTTACACGCTTAACAACTGCCTTCAAAAGCCTGTTTAAAATCTCTCTGACACTGATTTCAATCCACCTGCAACCTTAACCCTCTCCCTCCTGCTCAGTCTGTGTGTCTGTCTGTAATTTGTGTGTTTCTGTGTCTGTCTGAATGTTTGTTTGTGTAAGAGTGTCTGTTTTTTGTGTGTATGTTTTTCTATGTGTGTGTATTTGTGTCTGCATGTCTATATTTGTGTCTAAGTATAGTCACAACACTCTTGCCTAATAATAATCTATCAATCTAAATTTTGAACTATTCAAATGACCCCCAGCCTCAACAGCTTTTTGGGTGACAGTTCAAGATTTCCACTAGGCTTTGTGTGAAGATGCGCTTCCTGACATCACCCCCTGAATTGACTATTCTCAATGTAAAGGTTGTGCCCTCTTGTTCTGGACTCCCCCACTCGAGGGAATAGTTTCATTCTAAAATTTTGACTGACTTGATTGAGTGTTTTGACGAGGTAACATGGATGAGGGCAGTTCAGTTGATACTGTGAATATGGACTTTAAAAAGTCCTTTGATGAAGTACCACGTAATAGGCTTGTTAGCAAAATTGAAGCCTGTGGGATAAAAGGGGCAGTAGCAGCAGGGATAGTAAACAGAGTTGTGGTGAATGGCTGTTTTTCAGACTGGAGGGAGGTATACACTGGTGTCCCGCAGGGTTCAGTACTGGGACAACTGCTGTCTTTGATATACATTAATGACTTGTACTTGGGGGTGCAGGGCACAATGTTGACATTTCCAGCTGACTCGAAACTTGGAAGTGTAGAAAACAGTGAGGAAGATAGTAATAGACTTCAAGAAGACATAGACAGGCTGGTGTAATGGGCGGACACATGGCAGATGAAATTCAACGCAGAAAGTGTGAGGTTATACAGTTTGGTAGGAACAATGAGGAGAGACAATCCAAGCTAAATGGTACAAATTTAAAGGGGGTGCAAGAACAGAGAGATCTGGGGGTGCTTGTGCACAAATCTTTGGGGGCAGGACAGGTTAACAAACAACAACTTGTATTTATATTGCACCTTTAACGTAGTAAAACGTCCCAAGGCGCTGCACAGGAGTATTTTAAGAGAAAAAAATTGGACACCGATCCACATAAGGATAAATTAGGGAAGGTGACCAAAAGCTTGCTCAGAGGTAGGTTTTAAGGAGCGTCTTAAAGGAGGACAGAGAGGTAGCGAGGCGGGCAGGTTTAGGCAGGGAATTCCAGAGCTTGGGGCCTAGGCAACAGAAGGCAGGGCCAGCAAAGGTTGAGCGACTATGATCAGGGATGCTCGAGGGCAGAATTAGAGGAGTGCAGATATCTCGGGCGGGTGGCAGCTGAAGGAGATAACAGAGATAGGGAGGGGCGAGGCCATGGAGGGATTTGAAAACAAGGATGAGAATTTTGAAATCGAGGCGCTGCTAAACTGGGAGCCAATGTAGGTCAGCGAGCACAGGGATGATGGGCGAACGGGACTTGGTGCGAGTTAGGACACGGGCAGCCAAGTTTTGGATGACATCAGGTAGTTAATAAAGCATATGGGATACTGGGGTTTATAAAGAGGCGTGGAGTATAATAGTCAGGAAGTTATGCTGAACCGATATAAAACACTAGTTTGGCCTCAGCTGGAGTATTGTGTCCAATTCTGGGCACCACACTTTAGGAAGGGTGTGAAGGCTTTGGAGAGGGTACAGAAGAGATTTACTAGAATGGTTCCAGGGTTGAAGGATTACAGTTACATGGATAGACTGGAGAAGCTGAGGTTGTTCTCCTTAGAGCAGAGAAGGCGAAGAGGAGATTTGATAGAGGTGTTTAAATCATGTAGGGTTTAGATAGAGTAAATACAGAGAAACTGTTGCCAATCACTGAGGGGTCGATAACGAGAGAGCACAGATTTAAGATGATTGGCAAAAGAACCAGAGGTGAGATGAGGAAAAACTTGTTTATGCAACAAGTGGTTAGGATTTGGAATACACTGCCTGATAGGGTGCTGGATACAAATTCAATAGTAGCTTTCAAAAGGCAATTGGATAAATACTTGAAGAAAAAATTACAGGGATATGGGGAAAGAGCGGGGAGTGGGACTAACTGGATTGCTCTTCGAAAGAGAGGTACAGAATTGATGGGCCGAATGCCCTCCTTGTGTACTGTACTATTCTTTGATTCTATGATCTTAAACACCTCAATTATATCACCAGTTAATCCTTTATATGTCAGGGAATACTTATCTAGTCTCTGCAACCTGTCCTCATAATTGAGCCCTTTTAGCTCCGGTGTCATTCTGGTGAATGTGCGCTGCACCCACTCCAAGGCCAATATATCCTTCCTGAGATGCGGGGCCCAGAACTGAATGCAGTTCTCCAGGTGGGGTCTAACCAGAGCTCTGTCCAGCTGAAGCATCTCTTCATCCCCTTTGTATTCCAGCCCCCTCGAGTTAAAGGCCAACATTCCATTAGCATTTAAAAAATTTTTTTGTACCTGTCCATTACCTTTTAGTGATTCCTGTACTTGGTCTCTCTGGTCATCCACAGTTACTGTCGTCTCGACATTTAGAGAAGTGTATTTGTGTGTGTATGTGTCCGCGTGTGAGTTGTCTGCGTGCCGATCTGTGTCGCTGTGTATGTTTCTGTGTGCATGTATTATATCTGTATGTGTGCGTGCTTGTGTCTGTTTAAGGGTATGTCTCTACGTGTGTGTGTAAATGTCTCTGCTTATATGTGTGTCTGTGTGTGCGCGTGTGTCTATGTTTGGGTCTGTCAGTATCTGTTCCACCTTCCCCATGTTCCTTTCCTTTCTAAATACTGTTCAGGTACCAATGTGTCTGGGCTATTCACCTCCCCAGAAAGTGCTGAATTTTCTGTTTAAATTGGTGCATTCTGAGTAATTTGATTCTGGTATTTAACAGCAGCAAACAACGCCTGCAAACCCTCAGCAACTGAATCTCTGTTTGGAATAGTTCACCAGTCCTGGCGATTGCTCCAACTCGCGCTACGTATCTGTCTGTTCCTCTATCCTTCCCCGGTGGGTTCAGATGTTGCAGACCGAAACAGTGAAAGATCCAGTGACCGATTCCCACCAGCCCGAGCTCTCCACGTTCTCACTGAATGAAACCTTCCTTCACAGGAAGCAGGCTCTGTTTGATTGTTTAGGTCCTGTAACCCCTGACCCTGTGTTACTGCTGTCTGAATAATGGGCTGTACTCAGAAATAAAACTTACGACATTGATCACAGCTTCACATCCGTGTCTTGTTTCTCTTTAGGATCAGTGTGTCCAAGAACAAGCTGTTTGCGGGTGTAATGAGGCAGGGAGAAGATTTGGGAATTGCAGGAAACGGGAAGAGGAAACCGCTGCAGGGAATCTCTGCAAGCCCCTAATAACACATTCAGAAAGGTACTGAGATAAGACAGGTGTCCCAGAGTGTCGGCACTCTGACCGTTCGCGGTTCAAGATATCTCACTTGAACAGGTTTCTTCAGGCAGATTGGAAATAGACCGTTTGATGGGACAGTGTGGAGGGAGATCTACTCTCTATCTAGCCCATGCTTCCTCTATCATGTTTTTTCTCTCTTTCGCTATCTGCCTCATTTTATCTCTCTGCCTCACTCTCATCTCTCTGCCTGTTTCTTTCTCTCTCAATGGCCTTATCTCTTACTGCCTCGTTTTCTGTCATTCACCT